>CAWUFW010018188.1:0-231632 GCA_963921515.1 Calotriton arnoldi
TGAAAGGCACTGAAAGAAGAAAGAGAAGAGCAGAAAGAAGCAAGAGAGGTGCAGAAAAAGAAAGGAAGGTGAAGAAAGTGGTAAGAGAAGTGCAGAAAGAGGAAGAACGGTACAGAAATAAGCAAGAGAAATACAGAAAGATGCAAGAGAAGTGCAGAAAGAGGAAGAAAGGTACAGAAAGAAGGAAGAGACATGCAGAAAGAGGCAAGAGAGGTGGAGAAACAACCAAGAGAAGTGCAGATAGAAGCGAGAGAGGTGCAAACAGATGCAAGAGAAGCGCAGAAAGAGGCAAGAGAGGTGCAGAAAGAGGCACGAGAAGTGCAGAAAGACGCAAGAGAGGTGCAGAAAGAGGCAAGAGAAGTGAAGAAAGAAGCAAGAGAGCGCCAGAAAGAGGAAGAAAGGTAGAGAAGGATGCAAGAGATTGCAGAAAGAAGCTAGAGAAGTGCAGAAAGAAGCAAGAGAGGTACAGAAAGAAGCAAGAGAAGTGCAAAAAAAGCAAGAGAGTTGCAGAAAGAAGCAATAGAAGTGCAGAAAGAAGCAAGAGATTTGCAGAAAGAACCAAGGTAAGTACAGAAAGAAGCAAGAGAGGTGCAGAAAGAGGCAAGAGAGGTGAAGAAGAAAGCAAGAGTGGTGCAAAAAGAGGCAAGAGAAGTGCAGAAAGAGGCACGAGAAGTGCAGAAAGACGCAAGAGAGGTGCAGAAAGAGGCAAGAGAAGTGAAGAAAGAAGCAAGAGAGCGCCAGAAAGAGGAAGGAAGGTAGAGATGGACGCAAGATATTGCAGAAAGAAGCAAGAGAAGTGCAGAAAGAAGCAAGATGGGTACAGAAAGAAGCAAGAGAAGTGCAGAAAAAGCAAGAGAGTTGCAGAAAGAAGCAATAGAAGTGCAGAAAGAAGCAAGAGATTTGCAGAAAGAACCAAGGTAAGTACAGAAAGAAGCAAGAGAGGTGCAGAAAGAGGCAAGAGAGGTGAAGAAGAAAGCAAAAGTGGTGCAGTAAGAGGAAAGAGAAGTGCAGAAAGAGGCAAGAGAGGTACAGAAAGAGGCAAGAGAGGTGCAGAAAAAGCAATATAGTTGCAGAAATAAGCAAGAGAGGTGCATAAAGAAGAGAGAGATTTTCAGGAAGAAGCAAGAGAAGTGCAGAAATAAGCACTACAGGTGCAGAAAGAGGAAGAAATATGCAGAAAGAGGCAAGAGAGGTACAGAAAGACGCAAGAGAAGTACAGAAAGAAGCAAGAGAGGTGCAGAAAGAGGCAAGAGAATTGCAAAAAGAAGCAAGAGAACTCCAGAAAGAGGATGAAAGGTAGAGAAGGAAGCAAGAGAGTGCAGAAAGAGGCAAGAGAAGTGGAGAAAGAAGCAAGAGAGGTACAGAAAGAAGCAATAGAGGTACAGAAAAAGCAAGAGGGTTACAGAAAGAAGCAAGAGAAGTACAGAAAGAAGCAAGAGAGGAGCAGAAAGAGGAAGAAATGTACAGATAAAAGCAAGAGAAGTACTGAGAGAAGCAAGAAAGGTGCAGAAAGAAGCAGGAGAGGTGCAGAAAAAGGCAATAGAAGTGCAGAAAGAGGGAAGAGAATTGCAGAAAGAGGCAAGAGATGTGCATAAATAGACAAGAGAAGTGCAGAAAGAGGCAAGAGTAGTACAGAAAGAAGCAAGAGAGGTCCAGGAAGAAGAAAGGCGCAGAAAGAGGATGAAAGGCGCTGAAAAAAGGAAGAGCAGAGTAGAAAGAAGCAAGAGAGGTGCAGAAAGAAGAAGAACGGTACAGAAATATGCAAGAGAAGTACAGAAAGAGGCAAGAGAAGTGCAGAAAGAGGAAGAAAGGTACAGAAAGAAGCAACAGACATGCAGAAAGAGGCAAGAGAGTTGCAGAAAAAGCAAGAGAGGTTCAAAAAGAGGCAAGAGAAGTACAGAAAGAGGCAAGAAAGGTGCAGAAAGAAGCAAGAGAGGTGTAGAAAAAGGCAAGAGAAGTGCAGAAAGAAGCAAGAGAGGTGCTGAAAAAGTAAGAGAGTTGCAGAAATAAGCAAGGCAGGTGCAGAAAGAAGCAAGAGATTTGCAGAAAGAAGCAAGAGAGGTACAGAAGGAAGCAAGAAAGGTGCAGAAAGAAGCAAGAGAGGTGCAGAAAAAAGCAAGAGAAATGCAGATAGAGGCAAGAGAAGCGCAGAAAGAGGAAGAAAGGCACAAAAAGAGGCAAGAGAGGTAGAGAAAGAGGCAAGAGAGGTGCATAAAGAGACAAGAGAAGTACAGCAAGAGGCAAAAGTAGTACCGAAAGAAGCAAGAGAGGTACAAAAAGAAGAAAGGTACAGAAAGAGGATGAAAGTTGCTTAAAGAAGCAAGAGAAGAGCAGAAAGAAGCAAGAGAGGTGCAGAAAGAGGAAGAAAGGTGCAGAAAGAGGCAAGAGAAGTGCAGAAAGAGGAAAAAATGTACAGAATGAAGCAAGAGAAGTACAGAAAGAGGCAAGAGAACTCCAGAAAGAGGAAGAAAGGTGGAGAAAGAGGAAAGAGAGGTACAGAAAGAGGCAAGAGAAATGCAGAAAGAAGCTAGATAGGTACAGAAAGAAGCAAGAGAGGTGCAGAAAAAGCACGAGAGTTGCAGAAATAAGCAAGAGAGAGGCTGAAAAAAGTGAGAGATTTGCAGAAAGAAGCAAGAGAAGTGCAGAAAGAAGCAAGAGTGGTGCAGAAAGAGGAAGAAATGTACAGAAAGAGGCAAAAGAGATACAAAAAGAGGCAGGAGAAGTACAGAGAGAAGCCAGAAAGGTGTAGAAAAAAGCAAGAGAAGTGCAGAAAGAAGCAAGAGAAGTGCAGAAAAAGCAAGGGAGGAGCAGAAAGAGGAAGAAATGTACAGATAAAAGCAAGAGAAGTACAGAGAAAAGCAAGAAAGGTGCAGTAGGAAGCAAGAGAGGTGCAGAAAAAGGCAAGAGAAGTGCAGAAAGAGGGAAGAGAAGTGCATGAAGAGGCAAGAGAGGTGCATAAATAGACAAGAGAAGTGCAGAAAGAGGCAAGGGAAGTACGGGAAGAAGCAAGAGAGGTCCAGAAAGAAGAAAGGCACAGAAAGAGGATGAAAGGTGCTGAAAAAGCTTGAGAAGAGCAGAAAGATGCAAGAGAGGTGCAGAAAGAGGAAGAATGGTGCAGAAAGAGGCAAGAGAAGTGCAGAAAGAGGAAGAACGGTACAGAAATAAGCAAGAGAAGTACAGAAAGATGCAAGAGAAGTGCAGAAAGACGAAGAAAGGTGCAGAAAGAAGCAAAAGACATACAGAAAGAGGCAAGAGAGGTGCAGAAAGAACCAAGAGTTGTGCAGAAAGAAGCGAGAGAGGTGCAGAAAAAAGCAAGAGAGGTGCAGAAAGAAGGAAGAGAGGTGCAGAAAGAGGTAAGAGAGGTGCAGAAAAAAGCAAGAGAGGTTCAAAAAGAGGCAAGAGAAGTGCAGAAAGACACACGAGAGGACAGAAAGAGGCAAGAGAAGTGCAGAAAGAAGCAAGAGAACTGTAGAAAGAGGAAGAAAGGTAGACAAGAAAGCAAGAGATTGCAGAAAAAGGCAAGAGAAGAGCAGACAGAAGCAAGAGAGGTGCAGAAAGAGGCAAGAGAAGTGCAAAAAGAAACAAGAGAACTCCAGAAAGAGGATGAAAGGTAGAGAAGGAAGCAAGAGAGTGCAGAAAGAGGCAAGAGAAGTGGAGAAGGAAGCAAGAGAGGTACAGAAAGAAGCAAGAGAGGTGTAGAAAAAGCAAGAGGGTTACAGAATGAAGCAAGAGAAGTACAGAAAGAAGCAAGAGATTTGCAGAAAGAACCAAGAAAAATACAGAAAGAAGAAAGAGAGGTGCAGAAAAAAGGAAGAGAGGTGCAGAAAGAGGCAAGGGAGGTGCAGAAAAAATCAAGAGAGTTGCAAAAAGAGGCAAGAAAAGTGCAGAAAGAGGCAAGAGTGGTGCAGAAAGAGGAAGAAATGTACAGAAAGAGGCAAAAGAGATACAAAAAGAGGCAGGAGAAGTACAGAGAGAAGCCAGAAAGGTGTAGAAAAAAGCAAGAGAAGTGCAGAACGAAGCAAGAGAAGTGCAGAAAAAGCAAGGGAGGAGCAGAAAGAGGAAGAAATGTACAGATAAAAGCAAGAGAAGTACAGAGAAAAGCAAGAAAGGTGCAGTAGGAAGCAAGGGAGGTGCAGAAAAAGGCAAGAGAAGTGCAGAAAGAGGGAAGAGAAGTGCATGAAGAGGCAAGAGAGGTGCATAAATAGACAAGAGAAGTGCAGAAAGAGGCAAGGGAAGTACGGGAAGAAGCAAGAGAGGTCCAGAAAGAAGAAAGGCACAGAAAGAGGATGAAAGGTGCTGAAAAAAGCTTGAGAAGAGCAGAAAGATGCAAGAGAGGTGCAGAAAGAGGAAGAATGGTGCAGAAAGAGGCAAGAGAAGTGCAGAAAGAGGAAGAACGGTACAGAAATAAGCAAGAGAAGTACAGAAAGATGCAAAGAGAAGTGCAGAAAGACGAAGAAAGGTGCAGAAAGAAGCAAAGACATACAGAAAGAGGCAAGAGAGGTGCAGAAAGAACCAAGAGTTGTGCAGAAAGAAGCGAGAGAGGTGCAGAAAAAAGCAAGAGAGGTGCAGAAAGAAGGAAGAGAGGTGCAGAAAGAGGTAAGAGAGGTGCAGAAAAAAGCAAGAGAGGTTCAAAAAGAGGCAAGAGAAGTGCAGAAAGACACACGAGAGGACAGAAAGAGGCAAGAGAAGTGCAGAAAGAAGCAAGAGAACTGTAGAAAGAGGAAGAAAGGTAGACAAGAAAGCAAGAGATTGCAGAAAAAGGCAAGAGAAGAGCAGACAGAAGCAAGAGAGGTGCAGAAAGAGGCAAGAGAAGTGCAAAAAGAAACAAGAGAACTCCAGAAAGAGGATGAAAGGTAGAGAAGGAAGCAAGAGAGTGCAGAAAGAGGCAAGAGAAGTGGAGAAGGAAGCAAGAGAGGTACAGAAAGAAGCAAGAGAGGTGTAGAAAAAGCAAGAGGGTTACAGAATGAAGCAAGAGAAGTACAGAAAGAAGCAAGAGATTTGCAGAAAGAACCAAGAAAAATACAGAAAGAAGAAAGAGAGGTGCAGAAAAAAGGAAGAGAGGTGCAGAAAGAGGCAAGGGAGGTGCAGAAAAAATCAAGAGAGTTGCAAAAAGAGGCAAGAAAAGTGCAGAAAGAGGCAAGAGAGGTGCAGAAAGAGGCAAGAGAAGTGAAGAAAGAAGCAAGAGAACTCCAGAAAGAGGAAGAAGGGTGGGGATAGAAGCAAGAGAGTTACAGAAAGAGGAAGAAAGGTGCAGAAAGAGGCAAGAGAAGTGCAGAAAGAGGAAAAAATGTGCAGAAAGAGGCAAGAGAAGTGCAGAAAGAGGAAAAAATGTACAGAATGAAGCAAGAGAAATACAGAAAGAGGCAAGAGAACTCCAGAAAGAGGAAGACAGGTGGAGAAAGAAGAAAGAGAGGTGCAGAAAGAGGCAAGAGAAGTGCAGAAAGAAGCAAGAGAGGTACAGAAAGAAGCAAGAGAGGTGCAGAAAAAGCACGAGAGTTGCAGAAATAAGCAAGAGAGAGGCTGAAAAAAGTGAGAGATTTGCAGAAAGAAGCAAGAGAAGTGCAGAAAGAAGCAAGAGAGGTACAGAAAGAAGCAAGAGAAAAGCAACAAAAGCAAGAGAGTTGCAGAAATAAGCAAGAGAGATGAAGAAAGAGGAAGAAATGTACAGAAAGAGGCAAGAGAGGTACAGAAAGAGACAGGAGAAGTACAGAGAGAAGCCAGAAAGGTGTAGAAAAAGCAAGAGAAGTGCAGAAAGAAGCAAGAGAAGTGCAGAAAAAGCAAGGGAGGAGCAGAAAGAGGAAGAAATGTACAGATAACAGCAAGAGAAGTACAGAGAAAAGCAAGAAAGGTGCAGTAGGAAGCAAGAGAGGTGCAGAAAAAGGCAAGAGACGTGCAGAAAGAGGGAAGAGAAGTGCATGAAGAGGCAAGAGAGGTGCATAAATAGACAAGAGAAGTGCAGAAAGAGGCAAGGGAAGTACGGGAAGAAGCAAGAGAGGTCCAGAAAGAAGAAAGGCACAGAAAGAGGATGAAAGGCGCTGAAAAAAGCTTGAGAAGAGCAGAAAGAAGCAAGAGAGGTGCAGAAAGAGGAAGAATGGTGCAGAAAGAGGCAAGAGAAGTGCAGAAAGAGAGCAAGAAACAGTACAGAAATAAGCAAGAAAAGTACAGAAAGAGGCAAGAGAAGTGCAGAAAGAAGCGAAGAAAGGTGCAGAAAGAAGCAAAGACATGCAGAAAGAGGCAAGAGAGGTGCAGAAAGAACCAAGAGTTGTGCAGAAAGAAGCGAGAGAAGTGCAGAAAGAAGCAAGAGAGGTGCAGAAAGAAGGAAGAGAGGTGCAGAAAGAGGTAAGAGAGGTGCAGAAAGAAGCAAGAGAGGTTCAGAAAGAGGCAAGAGAAGTGCAGAAAGACACAAGAGAGGTACAGAAAGAGGCAAGAGAAGTGCAGAAAGAAGCAAGAGAACTGTAGAAAGAGGAAGAAAGGTGCAGACAAGAAAGCAAGAGATTGCAGAAAGAGGCAAGAGAAGAGCAGACAGAAGCAAGAGAGGTGCAGAAAGAGGCAAGAGAAGTGCAAAAAGAAGCAAGAGAACTCCAGAAAGAGGATGAAAGGTAGAGAAGGAAGCAAGAGAGGTGCAGAAAGAGGCAAGAGAAGTGGAGAAGGAAGCAAGAGAGGTACAGAAAGAAGCAAGAGAGGTGTAGAAAGAAGCAAGAGGGTTACAGAATGAAGCAAGAGAAGTACAGAAAGAAGCAAGAGATTTGCAGAAAGAACCAAGAAAAATACAGAAAGAAGAAAGAGAGGTGCAGAAAAAGGAAGAGAGGTGCAGAAAGAGGCAAGGGAGGTGCAGAAAAAATCAAGAGAGTTGCAAAAAGAGGCAAGAAAAGTGCAGAAAGAGGCAAGAGAGGTGCAGAAAGAGGCAAGAGAAGTGAAGAAAGAAGCAAGAGAACTCCAGAAAGAGGAAGAAGGGTGGGGATAGAAGCAAGAGAGTTACAGAAAGAGGCAAGAGAAGTGCAGAAATAAGCAAGAGAGGTACAGAAAGAAGCAAGACAGGTGCAGAAAGAAGCACGAGAGTTGCAGAAATAAGGCAAGAGAGGCTGAAAAAAGTGAGAGATTTGCAGAAAGAAGCAAGAGAAGTGCAGAAAGAAGCAAGAGAGGTACAGAAAGAGGCAAGAGAAGTTCAGAAAGAAGGAAGAGAGGTGCAGAAAGAGGCAAGAGAGGTGTAGAAAGAAGCAAGAGAGGTGCAGAAAGTGTCAAGAGAAGTGAAGAAAGAGGCAAGAGAACTCCAGAAAGATGCAAGAAAGGTACAGGAAAAGAAGCAAGAAAGGTGCAGAAAGAGGCAAGAGAAGTTCAAAAAGAAGCAATAGAGGTACAGAAAGAAGCAAGAGAAATGCAAAAGAAGCAAGAGAGTTACATAAATAAGCAAGAGAGGTGCAGAAGGAAGCAAGAGATTTGCAGAAAGAAGCAAGAACAGTGCAGAAAGAAGCAAGAGAGGTGAAGAAAGAGGAAGAAATATACAGAAAGAGGAAAGAGAGGTGCAGAAAGAGGCAAGAAAAGTACAGAAAGAAGCCAGAAAGGTGTAGAAAAAAGCAAGAGAAGTGCAGAACGAAGCAAGAGAAGTGCAGAAAGAAGCAAGGGAGGAGCAGAAAGAGGAAGAAATGTACAGATAACAGCAAGAGAAGTACAGAGAAAAGCAAGAAAGGTGCAGTAGGAAGCAAGAGAGGTGCAGAAAAAGGCAAGAGAAGTGCAGAAAGAGGCAAGAGAAGTGCATGAAGAGGCAAGAGAGGTGCATAAATAGACAAGAGAGGTGCAGAAAGAGGCAAGGGAAGTACAGGAAGAAGCAAGAGAGGTCCAGAAAGAAGAAAGGCACAGAAAGAGGCATGAAAGGCGCTGAAAAAGCTTGAGAAGAGCAGAAAGAAGCAAGAGAGGTGCAGAAAGAGGAAGAATGGTGCAGAAAGAGGCAAGAGAAGTGCAGAAAGAGGAAGAGACGGTACAGAAATAAGCAAGAGAAGTACAGAAAGAGGCAAGAGAAGTGCAGAAAGAGGCAAGAAAGGTGCAGAAAGAAGCAAGAGACATGCAGAAAGAGGCAAGAGAGGTGCACAAAGAAGCGAGAGAGGTGCAGAAAGAAGCAAGAGAGGTGCAGAAAGAAGGAAGAGAGGTGCAGAAAGAGGTAAGAGAGGTGCAGAAAGAAGCAAGAGAGGTTCAAAAAGAGGCAAGAGAAGTACAGAAAGAAGCCAGAAAGGTGTAGAAAAAAGCAAAAGAAGTGCAGAACGAAGCAAGAGAAGTGCAGAAAGAAGCAAGGGAGGAGCAGAAAGAGGAAGAAATGTACAGATAAAAGCAAGAGAAGTACAGAGAAGAAGCAAGAAAGGTGCAGAAAGAAGCAAGAGAGGTGCAGAAAAAGGCAAGAGAAGTGCAGAAAGAGGGAAGAGAAGTGCATGAAGAGGCAAGAGAGGTGCATAAATAGACAAGAGAAGTGCAGAAAGAGGCAAGAGAAGTACAGGAAGAAGCAAGAGAGGTCCAGAAAGAAGCAAGAGGTACAGAAAGAGGCATGAAAGGCGCTGAAAGAAGCTTGAGAAGTAGCAGAAAGAAGCAAGAGAGGTGCAGAAAGAGGAAGAATGGTGCAGAAAGAGGCAAGAGAAGTGCAGAAAGAGGAAGAAAGGTACAGAAATAAGCAAGAGAAGTACAGAAAGAAGCAAGAGAAGTGCAGAAAGACGCAAGAGAGGTGCAGAAAGAAGCAAAAGACGATGCAGAAAGAGGCAAGAGAGGTGCAGAAAGAACCAAGAGTTGTGCAGAAAGAAGCGAGAGAGGTGCAGAAAAAGGCAAGAGAGGTGCAGAAAGAAGGAAGAGAGGTGCAGAAAGAGGTAAGAGAGGTGCAGAAAAAAGCAAGAGAGGTTCAAAACAGAGGCAAGAGAAGTGCAGAAAGACACACGAGAGGACAGAAAGAGGCAAGAGAAGTGCAGAAAGAAGCAAGAGAACTGTAGAAAGAGGAAGAAAGGTAGACAAGAAAGCAAGAGATTGCAGAAAAAGGCAAGAGAAGTGCAGAAAGAAGCAAGAGAGGTGCAGAAAGAGGCAAGAGAAGTGCAAAAAGAAACAAGAGAACTCCAGAAAGAGGATGAAAGGTAGAGAAGGAAGCAAGAGAGTGCAGAAAGAGGCAAGAGAAGTGGAGAAGGAAGCAAGAGAGGTACAGAAAGAAGCAAGGGAGGTGCAGAAAAAGCAAGAGGGTTGCAGAATGAAGCAAGAGAAGTACAGAAAGAGGCAAGAGATTTGCAGAAAGAACCAAGAAAAATACAGAAAGAAGAAAGAGAGGTGCAGAAAGAAGGAAGAGAGGTGCAGAAAGAGGCAAGGGAGGTGCAGAAAAAATCAAGAGAGGTTCAAAAAGAGGCAAGAGAAGTACAGAAAGAGGCAAGAAAGGTGCAGAAAGAAGCAAGAAAGGTGTAGAAAAAGGCAAGAGAAGTGCAGAAAGAAGCAAGAGAGGTGCTGAAAAAGTAAGAGAGTTGCAGAAATAAGCAAGACAGGTGCAGAAAGAAGCAAGAAATTTGCAGAAAGAAGCCCGAGAAGTGGAGAAAGAAGCAAGAGAGGTGCAGAAAGAGGAAGAAATGTGCAGAAAGAGGCAAGAGAGGTACAGAAAGAGGCAATAGAAGTACAGAAAGAAGCCAGAAAGGTGTATAAAAAAGCAAGAGAAGTGCAGAAAGAAGCAAGAGAAGTGCAGAAAGAAGCAAGAGAGGTTCAGAAAGAGGAAGAAATATGCAGATAGAAGCAAGAGAGGTACAGAAGGAAGCAAGAAAGGTACAGAAAGAAGCAAGAGAGGTGCAGAAAGAAGCAAGAGAAGTGCAGATAGAGGCAAGAGAAGCGCAGAAAGAGGAAGAAAGGCACAGAAAGAGGCAAGAGAGGTGAGAAAGAGGCAAGAGAGGTGCATAAAGAGACAAGAGAAGTACAGCAAAGAGGCAAAAGTAGTACAGAAAGAAGCAAGAGAGGTACAAAGAAGCAAGAAAGGTACAGAAAGAGGATGAAAGTTGCAGAAAGAAGCAAGAGAAGTGCAGAACGAAGCAAGAAAGGTCCAGAAAGAGGAAGAAAGGTGCAAAAAGAGGCAAGCGTAGTACAAAAAGAGGAATAAAGATGTACAGAATGAAGCAAGAGAAGTACAGAAAGAGGCAAGAGAACTGGAGAAAGAGGAAGACAGGTGGAGAAAGAGAAAGAGAGGTGCAGAAAGAGGCAAGAGAAGTGCAGAAAGAAGCAAGAGAGGTACAGAAAGAAGCAAGAGAGGTGCAGAAAAAGCACGAGAGTTGCAGAAATAAGCAAGAGAGAGGCTGAAAAAAGTAAGAGATTTGCAGAAAGAAGCAAGAGAAGTGCAGAAAGAAGCAAGAGAATACAGGAAGAGGCAAGAGAAGTGTAGAAAGAAGGAAGAAAGGTGCAGAAAGAGGCAACAGAGGTGTAGAAAGAAGCAAGAGAGGTGCAGAAAGATGTCAAGAGAAGTGCAGAAAGAGGCAAGAGAACTGCAAGAAAGATGCAAAAAAGGTAAGGAAAAAGAAGCAAGAAAGGTGCAGAAAGAGGCAAGAGAAGTTCAAAAAGAAGAAATAGAGGTACAGAAAGAAGCAAGAGAAATGCAAAAAAAAGCAAGAGAGTTGCAGAAATAAGCAAGAGAGGTGCAGAAGGAAGCAAGAGATTTGCAGAAAGAAGCAAGAGCAGTGCAGAAAGAAGCAAGAGAGGTGCAGAAAAGAGGAAGAAATATACAGAAATAGGAAAGAGAGGTGCAGAAAGAGGCAAGAGAAGTACAGAAAGAAGCAAGAGAGGTGCTGAAAAAGTAAGAGAGTTGCAGAAATAAGCAAGGCAGGTGCAGAAAGAAGCAAGAGATTTGCAGAAAGAAGCCCAAGAAGTGGAAAAAGAAGCAAGAGAGGTGCAGAAAGAGGAAGAAATGTGCAGAAAGAGGCAAGAGAGGTACAGAAAGAGGCAATAGAAGTACAGAAAGAAGCCAGAAAGGTGTATAAAAAAGCAAGAGAAGTGCAGAAAGAAGCAAGAGAAGTGCAGAAAGAAGCAAGAGAGGTTCAGAAAGAGGAAGAAATATGCAGATAGAAGCAAGAGAGGTACAGAAGGAAGCAAGAAAGGTGCAGAAAGAAGCAAGAGAGGTGCAGAAAAAAGCAAGAGAGATGCAGATAGAGGCAAGAGAGGCGCAGAAAGAGGAAGAAAGGCACAAAAAGAGGCAAGAGAGGTAGCAGAAAGAGGCAAGAGAGGTGCATAAAGAGACAAGAGAAGTACAGAAAGAGGCAAAAGTAGTACAGAAAGAAGCAAGAGAGGTACAGAAAGAAGAAAGGTACAGAAAGAGGATGAAAGTTGCAGTAAAGAAGCAAGAGAAGAGCAGAAAGAAGCAAGAGAGGTGCAGAAAGAGGAAGAAAGGTGCAGAAAGAGGCAAGAGAAGTGCAGAAAGAGGAAAAAATGTACAGAATGAAGCAAGAGAAGTACAGAAAGAGGCAAGAGAACTCCAGAAAGAGGAAGACAGGTGGAGAAAGAAGAAAGAGAGGAGCAGAAAGAGGCAAGAGAAGTGCAGAAAGAAGCAAGAGAGGTACAGAAAGAAGCAAGAGAGGTGCAGAAAAAGCACGAGAGTTGCAGAAATAAGCAAGAGAGAGGCTGAAACAAGTGAGAGATTTGCAGAAAGAAGCAAGAGAAGTGCAGAAAGAAGCAAGAGAGTACAGAAAGAGGCAAGAGAAGTGTAGAAAGAAGGAAGAAAGGTGCAGAAAGAAGCAAGAGAGGTGTAGAAAAAAGCAAGAGAGGTGCAAAAAGAGGCAAGAAAAGTGCAGAAAGAGGCAAGAGAGCTCCAGAAAGATGAATAACGGTAAGGAAAAGAAGGAAGAGAGGTGCAGAAAGAGGCAAGAGAAGTTCAAAAAGAAGCAATAGAGGTACAGAAAGAAGCAAGAGAAATGCAAAAAAGCAAGAGAGTTACATAAATAAGCAAGAGAGGTGCAGAAGGAAGCAAGAGATTTGCAGAAAGAAGCAAGAGCAGTGCAGAAAGAAGCAAGAGAGGTGAAGAAAGAAGAAGAAATATACAGAAAGAGGAAAGAGAGGTGCAGAAAGAGGCAAGAAAAGTACAGAAAGAAGCCAGAAAGGTGTAGAAAGAAGCAAGAGAGGTGCAGAACGAAGCAAGAGAAGTGCAGAAAAAGCAAGGGAGGAGCAGAAAGAGGAAGAAATGTACAGATAAAAGCAAGAGAAGTACAGAGAAAAGCAAGAAAGGTGCAGTAGGAAGCAAGGGAAGGTGCAGAAAGAGGCAAGAGAAGTGCAGAAAGAGGGAAGAGAAGTGCATGAAAGAGGCAAGAGAGGTGCATAAATAGACAAGAGAAGTGCAGAAAGAGGCAAGAGAAGTACGGGAAGAAGCAAGAGGAGGTCCAGAAAGAAGAAAGGCACAGAAAGAGGATGAAAGGCGCTGAAAAAAGCTTGAGAAGAGCAGAAAGAAGCAAGAGAGGTGCAGAAAGAGGCAAGAATGGTGCAGAAAGAGGCAAGAGAAGTGCAGAAAGAGGCAAGAGACAGTACAGAAATAAGCAAGAGAAGTACAGAAAGAGGCAAGAGAAGTGCAGAAAGAGGCGAAGAAAGGTGCAGAAAGAAGCAAAAGACAGTGCAGAAAGAGGCAAGAGAGGTGCAGAAAGAACCAAGAGTTAGTGCAGAAAGAAGCAAGAGAGGTGCAGAAAGAAGCAAGAGAGGTGCAGAAAGAAGGAAGAGAGGTGCAGAAAGAGGTAAGAGAGGTGCAGAAAGAAGCAAGAGAGGTTCAAAAAGAGGCAAGAGAAGTGCAGAAAGACACACGAGAGGACAGAAAGAGGCAAGAGAAGTGCAGAAAGAAGCAAGAGAACTGTAGAAAGAGGAAGAAAGGTGAGACAAGAAAGCAAGAGATTGCAGAAAAAGGCAAGAGAAGTGCAGAAAGAAGCAAGAGAGGTGCAGAAAGAGGCAAGAGAAGTGCAAAAAGAAACAAGAGAACTCCAGAAAGAGGATGAGAAGGTAGAGAAGGAAGCAAGAGAGTGCAGAAAGAGGCAAGAGAAGTGGAGAAGGAAGCAAGAGAGGTACAGAAAGAAGCAAGAGAGGTGCAGAAAGAAGCAAGAGGGTTACAGAATGAAGCAAGAGAAGTACAGAAAGAAGCAAGAGATTTGCAGAAAGAACCAAGAAAAATACAGAAAGAAGAAAGAGAGGTGCAGAAAAAAGGAAGAGAGGTGCAGAAAGAGGCAAGGGAGGTGCAGAAAAATCAAGAGAGTTGCAAAAAGAGGCAAGAGAAGTGCAGAAAGAGGCAAGAGAGGTGCAGAAAGAGGCAAGAGAAGTGAAGAAAGAAGCAAGAGAACTCCAGAAAGAGGAAGAAGGGTGGGGATAGAAGCAAGAGAGTTACAGAATGAGGCAAGAGAAGTGCAGAAATAAGCAAGAGAGGTACAGAAAGAAGCAAGACAGGTGCAGAAAAAGCACGAGAGTTGCAGAAATAAGCAAGAGAGAAGCTGAAAAAAGTAAGAGATTTGCAGAAAGAAGCAAGAGAAGTGCAGAAAGAAGCAAGAGAATACAGGAAGAGGCAAGAGAAGTGTAGAAAGAAGGAAGAAAGGTGCAGAAAGAGGCAACAGAGGTGTAGAAAAAAGCAAGAGAGGTGCAAAAAGTGTCAAGAGAAGTGCAGAAAGAGGCAAGAGAACTCCAGAAAGATGAAAAAAGGTAAGGAAAAGAAGCAAGAAAGGTGCAGAAAGAGGCAAGAGAAGTTCAAAAAGAAGCAATAGAGGTACAGAAAGAAGCAAGAGAAATGCAAAAAAAGCAAGAGAGTTACATAAATAAGCAAGAGAGGTGCAGAAGGAAGCAAGAGATTTGCAGAAAGAAGCAAGAGCAGTGCAGAAAGAAGCAAGAGAGGTGAAGAAAGAGGAAGAAATATACAGAAAGAGGAAAGAGAGGTGCAGAAAGAGGCAAGAAAAGTACAGAAAGAAGCCAGAAAGGTGTAGAAAAAAGCAAGAGAAGTGCAGAACGAAGCAAGAGAAGTGCAGAAAATGCAAGGGAGGAGCAGAAAGAGGAAGAAATGTACAGATAAAAGCAAGAGAAGTACAGAGAAAAGCAATAAAGGTGCAGTAGGAAGCAAGAGAGGTGCAGAAAAAGGCAAGAGAAGTGCAGAAAGAGGGAAGAGAAGTGCATGAAGAGGCAAGAGAGGTGCATAAATAGACAAGAGAAGTGCAGAAAGAGGCAAGGGAAGTACGGGAAGAAGCAAGAGAGGTCCAGAAAGAAGAAAGGCACAGAAAGAGGATGAAAGGCGCTGAAAAAAGCTTGAGAAGAGCAGAAAGAAGCAAGAGAGGTGCAGAAAGAGGAAGAATGGTGCAGAAAGAGGCAAGAGAAGTGCAGAAAGAGGAAGAACGGTACAGAAATAAGCAAGAGAAGTACAGAAAGAGGCAAGAGAAGTGCAGAAAGACGAAGAAAGGTGCAGAAAGAAGCAAAAGACATGCAGAAAGAGGCAAGAGAGGTGCAGAAAGAACCAAGAGTTGTGCAGAAAGAAGCGAGAGAGGTGCAGAAAAAAGCAAGAGAGGTGCAGAAAGAAGGAAGAGAGGTGCAGAAAGAGGTAAGAGAGGTGCAGAAAAAAGCAAGAGAGGTTCAAAAAGAGGCAAGAGAAGTGCAGAAAGACACACGAGAGGACAGAAAGAGGCAAGAGAAGTGCAGAAAGAAGCAAGAGAACTGTAGAAAGAGGAAGAAAGGTAGACAAGAAAGCAAGAGATTGCAGAAAAAGAGAAGTGCAGAAAGAAGCAAGAGAGGTGCAGAAAGAGGCAAGAGAAGTGCAAAAAGAAACAAGATAACTCCAGAAAGAGGATGAAAGGTAGAGAAGGAAGCAAGAGAGTGCAGAAAGAGGCAAGAGAAGTGGAGAAGGAAGCAAGAGAGGTACAGAAAGAAGCAAGAGAGGTGTAGAAAAAGCAAGAGGGTTACAGAATGAAGCAAGAGAAGTACAGAAAGAAGCAAGAGATTTGCAGAAAGAACCAAGAAAAATACAGAAAGAAGAAAGAGAGGTGCAGAAAAAAGGAAGAGACGTGCAGAAAGAGGCAAGGGAGGTGCAGAAAAAATCAAGAGAGTTGCAAAAAGAGGCAAGAGAAGTGCAGAAAGAGGCAAGAGAGGTGCAGAAAGAGGCAAGAGAAGTGAAGAAAGAAGCAAGAGAACTCCAGAAAGAGGAAGAAGGGTGGGGATAGAAGCAAGAGAGTTACAGAAAGAGGCAAGAGAAGTGCAGAAATAAGCAAGAGAGGTACAGAAAGAAGCAAGACAGGTGCAGAAAGTAGCGAGAGAAGTGGAGAATGAAGCAAGAGAGGTGCAGAAAGAGGAGGAAATGTGCAGAAAGAGGCAAGAGAGGTACAGAAATAGGCAATAGAAGTACAGAAAGAAACCAGAAAGGTGTAGAAAAAAGCAAGAGAAGCGAAGAAAGAAGCGAGAGGTTCAGAAAGAGGAAGAAATGTACAGATAGAAGCAAGAGAGGCACAGAAGGAAGCAAGAAAGGTACAGAAAGAAGCAAGAGAGGTGCAGAAAAAAGCAAGAGAAATGCAGATAAAGGCAAGAGAAGTACAGAAAGAGGAAGAAAGGCGCAAAAAGAGGAAAGAGAGGGAGAAAGAGGCAAGAGAGGTGCATAAAGAGATAGGAGAAGTGCAGAAAGAGGCAAAAGAAGTACAGAAAGAAGCAAGAGAGGTACAAAAAGAAGAAAGGCGCAGAAAGAGGATGAAAGGTGCTGAAAGAAGCAAGAGAAGAGCAGAAAGAAGCAAGAAAGGTTCTTATAGAGGAAGAAAGGTGCAGAAAGAGGCAAGAGAAGTACAGAAAGAGGCAAGAGAAGTGCAGAAAGAGGAAGAAAGGTGCAAAAAGAAGCAAGAGACATGTAGAAAGAGGCAAGAGAGGTGCTGAAAGAACCAAGAGACGTGCAGAAAGAAGCAAGAGGGGGTGCAGAAAAAGCAAGAGAGGTGCAGAAAGAAGGAAGAGAGGTGCAGATAGAGGCAAGAGAGGTGCAGAAAGATTCAAGAGAAGTGCAGAAAGACGCAAGAGAGGTGCAGAAAGAGGCAAGAGAAGTGCATAAAGAAGCAAGAGACCTCCATACAGAGGAAGAAAAGCAGAGAAGGAAGCAAGAGAGTGCAGAACGAGGCAAGCGAAGAGTAGAAAGAAGAAAGAGAGGTCCAGATAGAAGAAAGATAGGTGCAGAAAAAGCATGAGAGTTTCAGAAAGAAGCAAGAGAAGTGCAGAAAGAAGCAAGAGATTTGCAGAAAGAACCAAGAGAAGTACAGAAAGAAGCAAGAGAGGTGCAGAAAGAGGCAAGAGAGGTGCAGATAAAAGCAACAGATGTGCAAAAAGAGGCATGAGAAGTGCAGAAAGAGGCAAAAGCGTTGCAGAAAGGGGCAAGAGAAGTACAGAAAGAAGCAACAGAACTCCAGAAAGAGGAAGAAAGGTGCAGAAAGAAGCAAGAGAAGTGCTTAAAGAGACAAGAGAAGTGCAGAAAGAGGCAAGAGAAGTACAGAAAGAAGCAAGAGAGGTCAAGAAAGAAGAAAGCCGCAGAAAGATGATGAAAGGCGCTGAAAGAAGCAAGAGAAGAGCAGAAAGAAGCAAGAGAGGTGCAGAAAGAAGCAAGAGGTGCAGAAAGAAGCGAGAGATGCAGAAAGAAGGGAGGTGCAGAAAGAGCAATAGATGTGCAGAGAGAGGCATGATAAGTGCATAAAGAGGAAGAAATGAGCAGAAAGAAGCAAGAGAAGTGCAGAAAGAGGCAAGAAAAGTGTTGGAAAAGGAAGAAAGGTGCAGAAAGATGCAACAGAAATGCAGAAAGAGGCTAGAGAAGTGTAGAAAGAGGAAGAAAGGTGCAGAAAGAAGCAAGAGAACTGCAAAAAGAAGCAAGAGAGGTGCAGAAAGAAGCAAGAGAAGTACAGCAAGAGATGTGCAGAAAGAAGCAAGAGAGGTGCAGAAAGAAAAAAGAGAGGTGCAGAAAGAGGCAAGAGAAGTGCAGAAAGAAGGAATAGAACTGCAGAAAGAGGAAGAAAGAGTATGCAAGGAACAAAAAGAAGCAATAGGAGTGCAGAAAGAAGCAAGAGAGGTGCAGAAAGAAGCAGCAGAAGTGTAGAGAGAAGAGAGTGAGGTTGAGAAAGAGGCAAGAGATGTGCAGAAAGAGGAAAGAGCGGTGCAGAAAGAGGCAAGAGAGGTGCATAAAGAAGCAAGAGAAGGGGCAGAAAAAAGCAAGAGAGATGCAGAAATGAGCAAGAGAGGTGCAGAAAGCGGCAAGAGAGGTGCACAAAGAAGCAAGAGAGGTGCAGAAAGAAGCAAGAGAGGTGCAGAAAGAGGCAAGAGAGGTGCAGAAAGAAGCAAGAGAGGTGCAGAAACATGGTGAGACTTACAACAGTTACATGGGAAGGGTTGCTGTTTTTTATATTTGACTATGGCCAATATTCTGAGCAGTCAGTGAGTATTAAAGCTGCCAGAAAAAAGTGAGTGGAAGGATAGTGTTTGAATGATTGGATGAGCGCATGGGTTATGCCTCAGTGAATGCATGAGTGCAAAGGTAGTGCCTGGGTGATTGAGTGAGTGCATGGGTAGTGCTTGAGTGAAGGAATTAGTGCAAAGGTAGTGCCTGCGTCATTGCATAAGTGCATGGGTAGTTCCAGAGACTCATATGAAGTAGCCTAATCCCTAATCCCTCTCCCAACATGTCCTAAACCTCAGTTTTCTCTGGCAGCTTCACTATTCACCGCCTGCTCAGAATGTTGGGCCTAGCCAAATATAAAACTGCAACCCTTCCCATGTCACTAATGTAAGTCTTACCATGTTTCTAAAGATGCACCCACCCACACCACTTTAGAATCTCTTATACACCCTTTGCTGCTCCCACACAACCATTCACAAACCTATTCACAAAGCTATACCAGTACTTACACACCCACTCACTGATTCATTGATGTATACACATCCACTTGCTCACCCATACTGCCACTCATAGACCCACTCATTCACTAATACAGACATTGACAAATCCACTCATATAGGCATACAGGCTCTGACCCACTGAGTCACCCATAAAACTACTCACACACCTAGACACTCACCCATACATTCAATCATACAGCCACCTACTCACCCAAACAGTTACACACCCACCCACTTACCTACTCATAGAAAAAGATTACATACTCACTTAGCTATACAGTCACTGACAGAAGCATGCACTTGTCTATATAGCCACTCTGAAATTCACTTACTCATGCATACAGTCACTCAAATACCCAGTCACTCATGTATACTGCCTTTCACATACTCAGTTACTCACCCATACTGACACATGCATTCAATACAGCCTTACAGACACTCACTCACTCATACAACTTTTCACACACACAACAGTACCCCATACAGCCACTGACACACCCACTCACTGATCCATACAGGCAGTCACACACCTCCTCACCCACACACACAGACACCCAGACAACCATAGATGTAGTCAGACAACCAATCAATCACCCATATGGCCATTCATGTGCCCACTAACACACTCATACACCCACTTGGTCATTAACTGACAGACAGATACACACATTCATACAACCAGTCTCTCACCCATACATACACTGAGACACCTAATCACTTACTTATACAGTCAGTCACGCACACACTGAATCATTTATACAGTCACTCATAACCCACTGATTCACCAATACACCTTGGTATATATATTTAACACTCATAAACTTTTAAAAAGCACTCATAGTCACTGGTACCAGTGCTCAGGAATTCAGCTGTGTTGGGCTTACAGGCGGCATCAGGGGGGCTTCTTGGCCCCAAGGTCCATCAGGAGTGAAGTGGACTTCATCCCCCAACCAGTAGTGTGCCACCAGGCATGTTTGCAGAGAAGTGGAGAAAGGGGGGCATGGCCTCCAAAACCTCTTAGCAATCCCACTGTGTGGGATTTACTGGAGGTGACAGGAGGGGTAGTTGGCCCCCAAGGACATCCTTGGGGGCTAACTACCCCTCCTATTACCTCCAGTAAGTCCCACACAGCAGGATTGCTGACCTGTGATACCAGCACACACCCCCTTTGTCCACCACTCTGCAAAAATGACTCCTGGCATGCTCTTGATTGGGGGATGAAGTCCCCTTCACTGCTTGGGGTCCTTAGGGGCCAACTAGCCTACCTGTTATCTCCAGTAAGCCCCACACAGTGGGATTGCTGAGAGGTGGTCGCAGGCCATGCCCCTTTTTTCCACCACTCTGCAAACGCACCTCCTGGCACGCTCTTGGTTGGGGGATGAAGTTCCCTTTGCTACTGGGCGTCCCTAGGGGCCCACTAGCCTACCTGTTTGCCTCCAGTAAGCCCAGCACAGTGGGATTGCTGAGAGGTGGTCGCAAGCCATGCCCCCTTTCTCCACCACTCTGCAAACGCACCTCCTGGTGCGCTCTTGGTTGGGGGATGAAGTCCCTTGCCTCTTGAGGGACCCTGGGGGCCAACTAGCCCTCCTGTTACCTCCAGTAAGCCCCACACAGCTGGATTGCTGAGAGGTAGTCAGAGGCCATGACCCCTTTTTACACCAGTCTGCAAACGTGCCTCCTGGCCATTTTTGGCCATGGGCACCCCAGCACCTAGGGCCCAGCCCTAGGTGATGGTTAAAAAGGTTAAAAAGGGAGGTGGGCCGAGTGGCCCCACTCTGTGGCCATTTTCCACCGCAGGGACCCCATCCCCAGGGCTTGGCCTCTTCATTGGGGACCGCAGGGGGAGTCCCAATGCCCCACATGGTCCCTGACGGTTCCCCGCAAGCTTCAATGTCCCAGGGGTGGGCACCACGGGACATTGCTGTTGCCGGCTCTGGAGGGTGGCGGTCTCCAGCGCCATGGAGGGCTCCTGGAGGGGGGCTGCATGGCTCCCCTCCCGGCATCTGTGTAGCCCCAGGGAGGTGGTGGTCCCAAGGGCCGGGGATCCGCAACGGACCCCAGATTTTAATTAAAGTGTGCCCCAAGGAGGTGGTGGTCCCCAGGGCAGTGTGGGGGGGCTCAAGCCCCCCACACTTTATTTTTTAATTTAGCCCCGGGGACGTGGCAGTCCACGGGGCTGCGAGGGGGCCACGTGGCCCCCCGCTTTTATTGAGTATAGCTCCGGGGAGGTGGTGGTACCCGGGGCTGCATGGGGGGTAGGACCCCCATGCCTTTTTTAAAGTGATTAAATCCCGGAGAGGTGGCGGTACCTGGGGCTGGGGTGCTGCATAGCCCCACCGCATTTAATAAAATAGGCACAGGGAGGAGGTGGTCCCCGGGGCAGTGTGGAGCCCCCCCATACTTCATTTAAAAAACATAGCCCTGGGGAGGTGGCAGTCCCCGGGGCTGCGAGGGCCTCCTGCCACCCGCATTTCAATGAGTATCACCCCGGGAGGTGGCGGTCCCCGCACCATCATTTTCATTGCCCCCGGGACCTGGCTCACCCGGGGGCCTAATTAAACGAAGAACGTGGGCCTGCGCTTCATTTTTTTAAAAACATTTTAGCGGAATTTGTGCACCCAGTGCGAATCCTGCCGATTTGTTTTTTAAAAAATAAATGCTTTTTTGGGACCTCAGGATCCCTGTGGGACCCCCTGAGCTGGTCTAGGAGGTCAGGGTGTTTCTACCCTGCCCCCTTTTCTTGTTTTTTTACCTTTTTTCTTGTGACTCGGTTGAACAGAGTCACAAGATGGCTGCCAACATTTTCTGGTTTAAAGTGCTGGCAGCCAATCAGATCTCACGCTCGAGATCGGGAGGGTTTGCGGATACTTCCCAGTGAAATATGGATAAGTGTAAATATTTACATTTCTCAGGAACTACCGAACGGAGTTACACCATTTAACAAAAAGAGTGCACTCTGGACCACGAGCTACCTTTCTGCCAAATTTGGTGTAATTCCGTTCAGTAGTTCGGGCTGTAGCTGCGTCAACAGTTTCCTATGGAAATTAATATGGAGAAAAAGCGTTTTGGGACCCCCCCCTTTTTCTCAGACCCCGCTTGACGAATCACCGCAACACTTTCAACACAGCAGCTGAAGTGAACGGGCCATTAGTTTTGAAAATTTCACGAAGATTCGTCAAACGGCGCAAAAGATACTGGCAAAAGAAAAAAAAAATTTGAATAGAAACAAGGTCCTAACTATAAATACCTACTGGCGACAGCCAGTAGGTAATATATATATTATCAATCTACTCATTATTAACATAAGTGTTAATTTGTTTTGTTGATCCTCAAATATTAACACTCTTTCACTTCCAATTTCTTCTCACTGAAAATAATTAGTACCACTTTATGTAAGAAAGAACCAGTAATGGCACATTTTCTCTCTTTTTCCAGTGATACTGATGTAGTTATTGAATCAAAACTTTCCATAAATTTTTTGCTTTTCTTACTCCAGTTTTCATTATTCTTTTTTTTAACCCTGTATTAGTCTCCTTATAAGAAGCCCAATCTGGTAGTGCCTGTGGAAAGATTCACAACTCCATCACGGCGCCCAGTGCGGCCCCTATTAAACTTGGCAACAGAGTTGCGGCTCTATACCGGAGTCCGTAAAACCATTTAAAGTAATACTACTACCCTTTTTCATCTACATTTCAGATGCAATACCAATACTTAACCCGTTTGCTGCTGCTGTCGGCCAACGGCCGTCGTGAGCACTACCTCGGTAGTGCTGCGCACGTCCGTTGGCCGACGCGGCCCCGCCTGTTTAATAGAACGTTCCGCACTGGCACGGAACGTTCGAAGCAGCAAACGGGTTAATTAGAAAATTCATCTATCCAAATATATGCTATCTCTAAACTACTATACTTTGCACATTCAAACTATTCTGTATTTGGAACCCTTCCCCCACACCGCATTCTCTTACTTGCCATAACAACCTATGTTGAAACACTCTGCTGTTCCAGTAAGTTACAAGTTCATACACTTTCTAAGGTGAGCATACCAGCTTCAACTTCAACTGTAGCAGGTGTGGTTGAGTTATTTAAAGCATATCCACATTAGCGTAACATGTGCAAGATTTATCGACAGTCAATCGGAGATGTACTTACTTTAGTAATTAAGTCACTACCTATTTTTAGCAATCACATTATTTTCAGCACCCAATCAAATACGTCCTTTTGTAAAAGCAACTCCACTCCTCCATTTTAACTGACTTTCATTCTACCAACTGTCACATTCAGATGCAGCCTTCTCCTGTGTGCTCCTGCTCCTTCCTTCAAAATGGATAGAGTGTGGATTGTGGACACTAAATGGAGGGTTAAAGCGGCAGCAATTGCTAACTTTGGTGGAGAGCATTACAGATTTCCAACATTCATACCTTTTAATTGAGCACTGTTGTGGAAATGACCTAGGCACTCTTACTGGGGTAGGATTGGAAATTGCAATTAAGGAGAAATTTGGCCAATTAATGGCACTTTTTCCTCACACTGTCTTGCTGTACCCTAACATATGCCAAAGGCAGATATGGAAGTGGTCAAATCAATTCTGTCCACAGATTAACAAAGCCAGGAAACATGTTAATAAAGCTGTTTCTGCATTTCTCAGAGACCATAACATGGGCTCCATCTACAACAACAACCTGCATTTTGACATGCGTGGTATCTGTCAAAGTGATGGAGTTCACTTCACAGAGGAAAGCAACAGGGTGTTTCTCAGCAACCTGAAACTGTCCATCTGGTCTTATATGTACCTGTCACATACTCACAATGAACACAGAGGCTCTTCTCAGAGCCACCATATTGCCCAACACTAAATAATAGTTCATTTTAAATCTTATTTTAAAAAATATTTTCCGGAGTGGCGACTCTGTCATGGATCCGCAAAGCAAAAGCGGGAATTCAATGCACAACACCACATCTAAAATATAAAACTTTAAAATGTAATCTATACAAGTCACAATAACTTTGTAACTACTTTTCTGAGTGTATAAGTGCGTGTGCAAGAGGTAACATAACTCTGAGTGGGTCTTTGAGTATACATATCAGTTTCTGACGAAGACTTTTAGGGCCATATTATCAAGAATGGGCGATAACATATCGCCACTTTAGCGGAAGGAAACTAATATAATATGGCCCTTAGTAGGGAAACACTGTCTCACTGGGTCTAACAGTGGCTGCATCAGTGTCTGTCTATTTCTCTCTGTGGTTCCGCAACTGTCTGAATAAGTGCATCAGTGCCCGACTGAATGTATCAGTGGGTGCATTAGTATCTGAGTGTGTCTGTGAGTGGCTGTAAGAGTCTCTGAGTGGGTCTGTGAGTGGGTGCATGAGTGGGTCTCTGAGTGGGTTTGTGACTGAGTGTTTGAGTCTCTGAGCAGGTCTCTGAGTGGGTATGTAAGTCTCTGAGTTGATCTGTGAGTGGGTGCATAAGTATCTCAGTGGATTTGTGAGTGGGTGCATGAGCCCCTGGGTGGGTCTGTGAGTGGGTGCATGTGTTTCTGAGTGGGTCTGTGTCTGGGTGCATACATCTCTGAGGGGGACCCAAGGATCATCGCTCAGCCCCATGCTCTTCAACATCTACATGGCCCCCCTCGCCACCATCGTCAGACAGTATGGACTCAGCATAGTATCCTACGCCGACGACACCCAGATCATCCTCTCCCTCACAAAGGAACCCGACAGCACCAGACTCAGCTTCCATGAAGGAATGAAAGACGTTGCATCCTGGATGAGCAGCAGCTGTCTGAAACTCAACTCGGAGAAGACAGAAGTCCTCGTCCTCTGACCCACCCCCTCAGCATGGGACAACACCTGGTGGCCCACCGCCCTCGGCAACACCCCCACACCCACAGACCATGCCTGGAACCTCAACATCATACTCGACTCCTCCCTCACCATGATCCGACAAATCAACGCCATCTCCTCCATGTGCTTCAACACCCTCCGCATCCTTCGCAAGACCTTCAAGTGGATACCCCCGAATCCAGAAAGACCACCACCCACACACTCATAACAAGCAGACTGGACTACGGAAACGCCTTCTACACCGTAATCAACAAATCCCTGCTCCGAAACCTCCAGACCATCCAGAACATCGCTGCCAGACTCGTCCTCGGCACCCCACGACATGACCACATCACCCAGCACCTACAAGACCTCCACTGGCTCCTCGTCGAGTTGAGAGTAACCTTCAAGCTACTCACTCATGCCTACAAATCCCTCCACAACAACGGACCCCAATACTTTAATGAAAGAGTCTCCTTCCACGTACCCAAGAGAAATCTCGGCTTCGCCGACCTCGCCCTCACTGAAACCCCACGCAACCGCAGAGCCTGAGTGGGTGGGGGAGTCTACTCCTACATTGTGGCAAATACCTGGAATGAGCTCCCGCTCAACATCAGATGTTCCCCCACTCTGCACACCTTCAAGAAGAGCCTCAAGACCTGGCTCTTTGGCTGTATCAGAGCTGCACGCCTTCCCCCCAGCGCCTTGAGACTCTCACGGGTGACTAGTGCGCTTCAAAAATCCCTGATTGATTGATTGACTTGAGTAGGTGCATGAGTGTCTGAGTGGGTCTGTGAGTGGGTGCATGAGTCTTTGAGTGGGTCTGTGAGGGGGAGATGAGTGTCTGAGTGGAATTGTGAGTGGGTGTGTCAGTCTCTGAGTGGGTCTGTGAGTGGTGCATAAGTGTCTGAATGGGTGTATGAGTGGGTGCAGACATCTCTGAGTGAGACAGTGAGTGGGTGTGTGAGTGTCTGAGTGGGTCTGTGAGTGGGTGCATGAGTCTCTAGGTCTGTCTGTAAGTGGGAGCGTGAGTGTCTGTGTGGGTCTGTGAGTGGGTGCATGAGTTATTGGCAAAACAAAAAACGTTCTTCCTATGGAAAGTAGGTCCTAACTATAACTACCTACTGGCGACTACCAGTAGGTAATATATATATATATATATATATTCACTGAAAAAACCATAGGTTTCAGGGACGTTATAGTTACAAATTAGCATTTAAAAAACCTTTGAAATTCACTGAAAAAACCATAGGTTTTAGGGACAGTTATAGTTAGTTGGACATTGCACTCGTACAAAACCCGTGAAATTCCCCGTTATAGTTAGTCCAGCTAACTATAACTCGCGCCCCGCAATGCACTGCTGATGACGTCACATATTACATCACTCATGACATGGTCAGTGACATCACTGATGACATCACTGATCACATCTCAAATGACATCACTGATGACATCATCCAGTGACTGTGTGTTTCTGTAAAGTTTAAATATTTTTAATATATATAGGAAAAGACGTATTGAAGAATGAGTGGGTGTGTAAGTGTCTGTATGGATGATTTAGTAGGTGCGTGACTGACTCTATAAGTGAGTGATTTAACGAATCTTACTGAATGCATGGGTTAGTGACTAAACTGGGTGAATGTCTGTATCCGTCTGTCTGTTGCTGTGTAAGTGGCTGCATGTGTTTGTGAATAGCTACATGAGTGTCTATATGAGTTATTGAATGCTTGTCTAAGTATCTGTATGGGTGCCTGAGTGTTTGTGTGGGAGGGGTGTGTGCAACTCTGTGCATAGATGTGTGAGTGGGTGATTCACTGGGTGGATGGTTTCAAGAGTGCATCTGTGATAGACTGTATGGGTGGGTAAGTGTGTGTAAGAGTGTGTTAGTGAGTGAATGTATGTCCCAGTGGTACATGTGTGAGTAACTACATATGTGAAAGGCAGTATATATGTGTGTTGGAGTATATAAATAGCTATAAGCGAGAGTGAGTGATTGTGATAGTGGCTGTATGGATGAGTGTGTGCTTGTATCAGTGATTGTATAAGAGCGTAAGAATGTGCTACTATTTGTATGAGTAAGTGAGCTGGTGTGTGTATAACTGTATAGGTGAGTAAATGGTAGTGTGTTTAATTATTTGCATGACTGACTAGGTGTGTGAGTACCTCTATGGATGAGTGGCGGTGTTTGAGTGTCTATATAGGAGTATGAGTGCATATGATAGTCCTGTACTGAGTGACCGTAAGTATGAGTGACTGTACGGGTGAGTGAGTGGATGTGTGCGTAAACCTAAGAATCAGTGAGTGGGTATGTAGTTATTGGTGTTGGAGTGTCTATGGTTTTGCGAATGGCAGTCTGTAATTTAGAGTGGGTGTATCAAAGGTTATATTGGGGTGTGAGGAGGTGCATCAGATTATCACGTGGATGATGTCATCAGTGATGTCATTTGAGATGTGATCAGTGATGTCATCAGTGATGTCACTGACCATGTCATGAGTGATGTAATATGTGACGTCATCAGCAGTGCATTGCGGGGCGCGAGTTATAGTTAGCTGGACTAACTATAACGGGGAATTTCACGGGTTTTGTACGAGTGCAATGTCCAACTAACTATAACTGTCCCTAAAACCTATGGTTTTTCAGTGAATTTCAAAGGTTTTTTAAATGCTAATTTGTAACTATAACGTCCCTGAAACCTATGGTTTTTCAGTGAATTTCAAAGGTTTTTTAAATGCTAATTTGTAACTATAACATGTCTGAAACCTACGGTTTTTTCAGTGAATTTCAAAGGTTTTGTAAATGACAATTTTTAAATGTATTAATTGTTATATACATTTTTTTCATACTGATTTCCAAATTTTTTAGAAACAATTTTTTTTAAAATATTTTATTTTTTAAATTACATTGTAATTACATTATACATTACATTACAAAAAATACTTTCTCAGAATGAATTACTTTAGTTTAAATACTTTGCACATAGGCAATAGACTTTTAAGTACAGTAGTTACAGTTGTTGCAATGGGCAACACATTTTCAAACACAATGCAACATTCAGCTCAATGTGAATTTCTAGTTAAATGCAATTAGTTACTTTATGGATTACTTTTCTAACCACAGGACTGGATCCTAGATTCAGTCCTGGGACATCTCCTGTAAACAGTTGAGTAAAAGCGTTTTGGTTACAGTCGTGATTTTTAAGGAATATTATTGTACTTTAAAAGTTCACACTTAGAAACTTTTTCTCATAGAATCACCAATGTTATCCTATGGAAGGAAATTCACTTAGAAGTTAAAAACTGTTATCGTTACTTTTTCTTACTCAGTGTTGGATCCTGGATCCAGCACTGGTGCATCTCCTGTAAACAGTTGAAAGAATGCGTTTAAGTCATACAGGCGATTTTTAGGAATATTTGTAGTTTGTGAAAATCGACACTTTGAAACTTTTCTGCTGAAAACCAGACAATGGATTCCTATGGAAGAAAATATAAGTTACTGGTAAGTACGGTTAAAATTACTTTTCAGGGTCAGTGCTGGGCTAAAAGATGCAGCACTGGGTTCTCTCCTGATAACAGGTGAGTAAATTGGAATTCGTACTTTGGTTGATTTTAGAGGAATATTATAAAGTTCCAAAACTCCACACTTAGAAGAATTTCCAAGTGAAACCAGTCAATGTTAGCCTATGAAGGAAATTCAAGTTACTGGTAAGTACGGTTAAAATTACTTTTCAGGGTCAGTGCTAGGCTAAAAGATGCAGCACTGGGTTCTCTCCTGATAACAGGTGAGTAAATTGGAATTCGTTTTTGGTTGATTTTAGAGGAATATTATAAAGTTCCAAAACTCCACACTTAGAAGAATTTCCAAGTGAAACCAGTCAATGTTAGCCTATGGAAGGAAATTCAAGTTACTGGTAAGTACGGTTAAAATTACTTTTCAGGATTAGTACTGGGCTGAAAGATACAGCACTGAGGTCTCTCCTGATAACAGGTGAGTAAATCGGAATTCGTATTTCGGCTGATTTTAGAGGAATATTTTAAAGTTCCAAAACTCCACACTTAGAAGAATTTCCAAGTGAAAACAGTCAATGTTAGCCTATAGAAGGAAATTCAAGTTACTGGTAAGTACGGTTAAAATTACTTTTCAGGACCAGTACTGGGCTGAAAGTTACAGCACTGAGGTCTCTCCTTATAACAGGTGAGTAAATCGGAATTCGTATTTCGGCTGATTTTAGAGGAATATTTGTATGTTTCAAAAATCAACACTTAGAAACTTTTTCAACAAAAAGCAGGCAATGATATCCTATGGAAGGAAATTCAAATTACTGGTAAGTACGGTTAAAATTACTTTTCAGGACCAGTACTGGGCTGAAAGATGCAGCACTGAGGTCTCTCCTTATAACAGGTGAGTAAATAGGAATTCGTATGTCGGATGATTTTAGAAGAATATTTGCACAATGGTGAAGGGAGGGGCGGGCCTGAGGTGACATCTGTGCAAACGCGCCCGTGGCGCGTTTTAAGTTGGGGGATTAAGTCCCCTTGAATCCTGAGGGTCCCTAGGGGCCAACTAGCCCACCAGGAACCTCCAATATGCGCCAGGGGCTGCGTTGCAGAGACGTGTAGAGAGGCCACACCCCTTTACACCTCTCTGCAACGCAGCTCTGTGGCGCTTTCTGGATGTACCTGTTGGGCTAGTTGGCCCTCAGGGACCCTCAGGATTGAAGGGGATTTAATTCCCATCTTAAAACGCGCCACGGGGCCTGTTTGCACACATGTCACCTGAAGCCCCGCCCTCCCTTCACCACTGTGCAAACGCGCCCGTGGCGCGTTTTAAGTTGGGGAATTAAGTCCCCTTGAATCCTGAGGGTCCCCGGAGTCCAACTAGCCCACCATATACCTCCAAAAGCGCCACAGAGCTGCGTTGCAGAGAGGTGTAAAAGGGCGTGGCCTCTGTACACCTCTCTGCAAGGCAGCCCTGGCGCATACTGGAGGTTCCTGGTGGGCTAGTTGGCCCCCAGGGACCCCCAGTATTCAAGGGAATTGCCTCCTCTGCAAATGCGCCAGGGGGCGCGTTTGCAGAGTGGTGAAGGAAGGGGCGGGGCCTGCGGGCCCGATCGTTTAAAAAAATAAAAAAATGTGTCCCCTGAAGGGGGCTCTGTGGCCCCCTTCCTTTTTCCAGTTTTTATGCCCTGGGGACCCCATCCCCCAAGGCCTTACCCCTTTTTTAAATTACAAATTAAAAAACGGGAAGGGGCCGCGTGGCCCCCTTCCCTGTGCCTGTATTGGCCCCGGGGACCCCATCCCCCGGGGCATGACCTCGATTTATTTTTTTTTTTCGTAGGGAGGGGGGGCTGCGTGGCCCCCCTCCTCAGGCCATTTAATGCCCCGGGGACCCCATCCCCCGGGGCCGGCCTTTCTGTTTTTTTTTTTTTTTTTTTTGGGGAGGGGGCCGCGTGGCCCCCTCTCGAGCCACTACTTGCCCGGGGACCCCATCCCCGGGGCTGGCTCTCTCGTTGGGGACTGTGGGGGTCCCCAATCCCCACAGTCCCGCCGGCTCCCCGTGTCCTACGGGAGCCGGCATTAGCTACACATGGGGAGCAGCTAACATCCTGCTCCCCATGTGGAAAGCAATCAGCTTTGGATATTGGAAGAGAGAGCAGGTTTCCTGCTCTCTCTTCCAATATCCAAAGCAGTTTGCAATGACAGGACGGGAGCCGCGAGGCTCCCGTCCTGTCATTGCAAACAGCAGTGTCCCGGTGGTAGGCACCCGGGACACTGCAGGAGCCGGCCCTGGGGGTGGTGGTCCCCAGGGCCATCAAGGGCTCCAGGAGGGGCCGCGCGGCCCCCTCCCATTCAGTTCACAGCCCCGGGAGGTGGTGGTCCCTGGGCTCTGAGGTCCGTAACGGACCCCATATTTAAATGTTTAGTGCCCCGGGAGGTGGCGGTCCCGGGGCGTGTGGGGCTGGAGCCCCCACACAGGTTTTTAATTAATAAAAATAAGCCCCGGGAGGTGGTGGTCCCGGGGCTGCGGGAGGGCTCAGAGCCCTCCCGCACCATTTAAAAAGCCCCGGGGGTGGTGGTCCCGGGGCTTGGGGGCCCTTGAGGCCCCCACACATTAAATTATCCCCCACCATGCCCCCGGGACTTGGGCCACCCGGGGCAAATACAATCGAGCGCGGGAGACCGCGCTCGATTTTTTTTCGTCAGGATTCGCGCACCCTGAGCGCATCCTGCCGATTTTTAATTTTTTTAAATTTTTTGCCCAGGGGTCCTTGTGGGACCCCTGAACAAACCTGGGGGTCAGGGTGTTTCTACCCTGCCCCCTTTGTGCGCTTTGCGCACTTGTTTCTGTCCCTCGGTTCTACCGAGGGACAAAATGGCTGCCAACATTTCCTGAATCGGAATGTTGACAGCCAGCTGACAGCCAATTAACATGCAGCTCGTGATCGGGAGGGTACGCGGATCCTACTCGGCCATAGATATCACTATCTTTTTACTTTTGATTTTCTCAGCAACTACTGAACGGATTTACACCATTTAACAAAAGGGTTCTTTCTGAACCAAGAACTACCTCTTTGCCAAATTTGGTGTAATTCCGTTCAGCAGTTCGGGCTGTAGCCGTGTCTAAAGTTTCCTATGGAAAATTGCATGGGGAAAACGCATTTTGGGACCCCCTTTTTCTCGGCCCCCGCTTGACGAATCCCCCGAGACTTTCAGGGTAGGAGCGGACCGGAGCGGGCCACAAAGTTTGAAAATTTTGCGAAGATACGTCAACCGGCAAGAGAGTTATTTCAAATAGAATGTCGCGGATTTCCTATGGATAATAGGTTGTACCTATAACTATCTACTGGCGACCGCCAGTAGATAATATATATATATATATATATATATATATATATATATATATATATATATATATATATATATATCACTGCTCCAAGGTTGTCCACCTGTAAGTAGCACTCGAGCAACAGCTTGATTCATGTGTAGGTAAGGACGGGGAACCGCCCGCAGGAGCCGCTCCATAGTGGTATTGCCTGACGCGTTTCGAATCACCATATGATTCTCTTCAGAGGCTTTAATGGAACGGAGTGCGCAACCGCTGACCCACTTCTGACACACCCCCCAATGGGAGGCTCGAATGAAACTGTGCCTTCTGGGAAGTGTAGTGCGGGGGCACTTAAACAAGTCCTGTATGGACCCCACAGGTGGGCCCGTCCACGATCCTGTATACAGCTGCTGTTCCACTTTCGTGGCCCCCAATCTTATGGGGTGGTGCACACTCCGCGGCTGGACTGCCGCGTTAAAAGCACTGCTCCAAGGTTGTCCACCTGTAAGTAGCACTCGAGCAACAGCTTGATTCATGTGTAGGTAAGGACGGGGAACCGCCCGCAGGAGCCGCTCCATAGTGGTATTGCCTGACGCGTTTCGAATCACCATATGATTCTCTTCAGAGGCTTTAATGGAACGGAGTGCGCAACCGCTGACCCACTTCTGACACACCCCCAATGGGAGGCTCGAATGAAACTGTGCCTTCTGGGAAGTGTAGTGCGGGGGCACTTAATCAAGTCCTGTATGGACCCCACATGTGGGCCCGTCCACGATCCTGTATACTGCTGCTGTTCCACTTTCGTGGCCCCCAATTTTACGGGGTGGTGCACACTCCGCGGCTGGACTGCTGCGTTAAAATCACTGCTCCAAGGTTGTCCACCTGTAAGTAGCACTCGAGCAACAGCTTGATTCATGTGTAGGTAAGGACGGGGAACCGCCCGCAGGAGCCGCTCCATAGTGGTAGTGCCTGACGCGTTTCGAATCACCATATGATTCTCTTCAGAGGCTTTAATGGAACGGAGTGCGCAACCGCTGACCCACTTCTGACACACCCCCCCAATGGGAGGCTCGAATTAAACTGTGCCTTCTGGGAAGTGTAGTGCGGGGGGCACTTAATCAAGTCCTGTATGGACCCCACAGGTGGGCCCGTCCACGATCCTGTATACAGCTGCTGTTCCACTTTCGTGGCCCCCAATCTTACGGGGTGGTGCACACACCGTGGCTGGACTGCCGCGTTAAAATCACTGCTCCAAGGTTGTCCACCTGTAAGTAGCACTCGAGCAACAGCTTGATTCATGTGTAGGTAAGGACGGGGAACCGCCCGCAGGAGCCGCTCCATAGTGCTATTGCCTGACGCGTTTCGAATCACCATATGATTCTCTTCAGAGGCTTTAATGGAACGGAGTGCGCAACCGCTGACCCACTTCTGACACCCCCCAATGGGAGGCTCGAATGAAACTGTGCCTTCTGGGAAGTGTAGTGCGGGGGGCACTTAATCAAGTCCTGTATGGACCCCACAGGTGGGCCCGTCCACGATCCTGTATACAGCTGCTGTTCCACTTTCGTGGCCCCCAATCTTACGGGGTGGTGCACACTCCGCGGCTGGACTGCCGCATTAAAATCACTGCTCCAAGGTTGTCCACCTGTAAGTAGCACTCGAGCAACAGCTTGATTCATGTGTAGGTAAGGACGGGGAACCGCCCGCAGGAGCCGCTCCATAGTGCTATTGCCTGACGCGTTTCGAATCACCATATGATTCTCTTCAGAGGCTTTAATGGAACGGAGTGCGCAACCGCTGACCCACTTCTGACACCCCCCCCCCAATGGGAGGCTCGAATGAAACTGTGCCTTCTGGGAAGTGTAGTGCGGGGGGCACTTAATCAAGTCCTGTATGGACCCCACAGGTGGGCCCGTCCACGATCCTGTATACAGCTGCTGTTCCACTTTCGTGGCCCCCAATCTTACGGGGTGGTGCACACTCCGCGGCTGGACTGCTGGATATATTAGAGTACACCAAGACAGTGTGAGGGAAAAGCGACATCAGTTCTGCAAAGGTTTCTTTCATTAGGATTTACAGCCCCACCCCAGTCAATGTGCCTAGGTCATTGTCACCAGAGTGCACAATCATGAGGAAGGTTACAGGAACATTATGGTTGTGAATTAGCATTTAAAAAACCTTAGAAATTCACTGAAAAAATCAAAGGTTACAGGGTCATTATAGTTAGGAAACAGAATTTAAAAAATCGAGAAATTCACTGTAAAAACCAAAGGTTACAGGGATGTTACAGGGCAGTTGTGTCACTGACCATGTCATGAGTGATGCAATATCTGAGGTCATAAGCAGTGCATTGTGGGGCACGAGTTATACTTAGCTCAGCTAACTATAACTGCTGAATTTCTCTGGTTTTGTGCATGTGAAATCAGAGCCTAACTATAAAGTCCCTGTAACTTTTTTTTTTTTTTAAATGAATATATATAACCATAGGTTTTAGGGACAGTTATAGTTAGTTGGACATTGCACTCGTACAAAACCCGTGAAATTCCCCCGTTATAGTTAGTTCAGCTAACTATAACTCGCGCCCCCGCAATGCACTGCTGATGACATCACATATTACATCACTCATGACATGGTCAGTGACATCACTGATCACTGATGACATAGGTTTCAGTGAATTTGTAAGGTTTTTTAAATGCTAATTTCTAACTATAACGTGCCTGAAACCTATGGTTTTTTCAGTGAATTTCAAAGGTTTTTTAAATGCTAATTCCTAACTATAACATGTCTGAAACCTATGGTTTTTTTCAGTGAATTTCAAAGGTTTTGTACATGACAATTTTAAAATGTATTAATTGTTATATTTATTTTTTTGATACTGATTTAGTACATTTTTTTAAACTATTTAATTTTACATATTTTATTTTTAAATTACATTGTAATTACATTATACATTACATTACAAAATATACTTTCTCATAATGAATTACTTTAGTTTAAATACTTTGCAAATAGGCAATAGACTTTTAAGTACAGTAGTTACAGTTGTTGCAATGGGCAACACAATTTCAAACACAATGCAACATTGAGCTCAATGAGAATTTCTAGTTAAATGCAATTAGTTACTTTATGGATTACTTTTTCTAACCACAGGACTGGATCCTAGATTCAGTCCTGGGACATCTCCTGTAAACAGTTGAGTAAAAGCGTTTTGGTTACAGTAGTGATTTTTAAGGAATATTATTGTATTTTAAAAGTTGACAGAGAAACTTTTTCACATAGAATCACCAATGTTATCCTATGGGAGGAAATTCACTTAGCAGGTAAGTAGTGTTATCGTTACTTTTTCTTACTCAGTGGTGGATCCTGGATCCAGCATTAGTGCATCTCCTGTAAACAGTTGAAAGAATGCGTTTAAGCCATACAGGCGATTTTTAAGGAATATTTGTAGTTTGTGAAAATCGACACTTTGAAACTTTTCTGCTGAAAACCAGACAATGGATTCCTATGGAAGGAAATACAAGTTACTGGTAAGTACGGTTAGAATTACTTTTCAGGGTCAGTGCTGGGCTAAAAGATGCAGCACTGGGTTCTCTCCTGATAACAGGTGAGTAAATCGGAATTCGTAGTTCGGCTGATTTTAGAGGAATATTATAAAGTTCCAAAACTTCACACTTAGAAGAATTTCCAAGTGAAACCAGTCAATGTTAGCCTATGGAAGGAAATTCAAGTTACTGGTAAGTACGGTTAAAATTACTTTTCAGGATCAGTACTGGGCTCAAAGATGCAGCACTGAGGTCTCTCCTGATAACAGGTGAGTAAATCGGAATTCGTAGTTCTGCTGATTTTAGAGGAATATTTGTATGTTTCAAAATCGACAAACTTTTTCAGCAAAAATCATGCAATGATATCCTATGGAAGGAAATTCAAGTTACTGGTAAGTATGGTTAAAATTACTTTTCAGGACCAGTACTGGGCTCAAAGATGCAGCACTGAGGTCTCTCCTGATAACAGGTGAGTAAATCGGAATTCGTAGTTCGGCTGATTTTAGAGGAATATTTGCACAATGGTGAAGGAAGGGGTGGGGCCTGAGGTGACATGTCTGCAAACACACCCTGTGGCGCGTTTTAAGTTGGAGAATTAATTCCTCCTCAATCCCGAGGGTCCCTGGGGCCCAACTAGCCCACCAGGAACCTCCAATATGCGCCAGGGGCTGCGTTGCAGAGAGGTGTTCTGAAGCCACGCCCTTTTACACCTCTCTGCAACGCAGCTCTGTGGCGCTTTCTGGACGTACCTTGGTGGGCTAGTTGGCCCTCAGGGACCCTCAGGATTGAAGAGGATTTAATTCCCCATCTTAAAACGCGCCACAGGGCCTGTTTGCACACATGTCACCTCAAGCCCCGCCCTCCCTTCACCACTGTGCAAACGCGCCCCGTGGCGCGTTTTAAGTTGGGGGATTAACTCCTTTGAATCCTGAGGGTCCCTGGGGTGCAACTAGCCCACCAGCTACCTCCATTAAGCGCCACAGAGCTGCGTTGCAGAGAGGTGTAAAGGGGCGTGGCCTCAGAACACCTCTCTGCAACGCAGCCCCTGGCGCATACTGGAGGTTCCTGGGCTAGTTGGCCCCAGGGACCCCAGTATTCAAGGGGAATTCGTTCCCCCTTTGCAAACGCACCAGGGGGCGCGTTTGCAGAGTGCTGCCAAGGAGGGGGCGTGGCCTCCGGCGCGATACAGTTTTTTTTTTTTTGATTTTTTTTTTAAAAGGGGGCTGTGTGGCCCCCCTTCTTTTTAATTATTTTGGGCCCTGGGGACCCCATCCCCCAGGGCCTGACCCCCTTTTATTTTTATTTTTTTTAAGTAACGGGAAGGGGACCGCGTGGGCCCACCTCCTGTGGCCAATTTTGGCCCGGGGACCCCATCCCCCGGTTCATTGCCACTTTTTTTTTTTTTATTTTCCTGGAGGTGGGCTGCGTTGCTCCCCTCCTCAGGCCTCCTTAGGCCCCGGGGACCACATCCCCCGGGGCCGGGCTTTTTTTTTTTTACGTTAATTTGGGGAGGGGGGCCGCGTGGCCCCCCTCCTGGGCCACTACTTGCCCTGGGGACCCCATCCCCTGGGGCTGGCCCTATCCTTTGGGGACCGTGGGGGGACCCCAACTCCCCCACAGTCCCGCCGGCTCCCCGCGTCCTTCGGGAGCCGGCATTGCTTTTCCACATGGGGAGCTGCTAAGATGCAGCTCCCCATATGGAAAAGCAATTTGCTTTGAATTTTGGAAGAGAGAGCAGGTTTCCCTGCTCTCTCTTCCAAAATCCAAAGCAGTTTGCAATGACAGGACGGGAGCCATGTGTATCAAATGGAGGGGAGATTACTTGCTCGTAACCTTACCAGTCAGTGGATTTCCAAGACGAATTGGTAATGGCAAAGAGAAAGGGATCCGAGGGAGGTGTTGTCCTCTTTCTGGCAGACTTCAAACCTTCGTTTCAAGCAAGTATTTACTGCGTGGCAGCAAAGTGCACTATGCTTTTTAATTATTTTCCCTGATACATCGTGAAGTATTACAGCGAAAAGTGACTTTGACAAAAATTGAATGCTACTAATGCAAAAGAGAATACGATGTCGAGCCAAGCTGCAAAATTTGAATAGTGATGCATTCTGGGAAGAGTGGTTTCAAGTTAGGACCACATGACCACTTGGACACTATATGTAACTCACCTGTGAACAAGGCGCATGGCGCAGAAACGCATAAGGTTTTAAAGAGTTGTTTACGCTGCCACGCATATGAGACCAATAAAGTGTCAGCATGAAAGGAGGCGAAGCTGTTGGCCCTGGTTGTTTTTGTGTTGAAGTAACAGGATTCTCCATTCCTGTGTGAGAGCCCGCCCTGCAGAGTTGGAGGTCCCTGGTAAAATGGAGCAAGTTATGTGTATTAAATGGAGGGGGCATGACTTGCTCGTAACCTTACCAGTCAGTGGATTTCCAAGACGAGTTGGTAATGGCAAAGAGAAAGGGATCCGAGGGAGGTGTTGTCCTCTTTCTGGCAGACTTCAAACCTTCGTTTCAAGCAAGTATTTACTGCCTGGCAGCAAAATGCACTATGCTTTTTAATTATTTTCCCTGATACATCGTGAAGTATTACAGCAAAAAGTGACTTTGACAAAAATTGAATGCTACTAATGCAAAAGAGAATACGATGTCGAGCCAAGCTGCAAAATTTGAATAGTGATGCATTCTGGGAAGAGTGGTTTCAAGTTAGGACCACATAACCACTTGGACACTATATGTAACTCACTTGTGAACAAGGCGCATGGCGCCGAAACGCGTAAGGTTTTAAAGAGTTGTTTACGCTGCCACGCATATGAGACCAATAAAGTGTCAGCTTGAAAGGAGGCGAAGCTGTGGGCTCTGGTTGTTTTTGTGTTGAAGCAACAGGATTCTCCATTCCTGTGTGAGAGCCCGCCCTGCAGAGTTAGAAGCCCCCGGTAAAATGGAGCAAGTTATGTGTATCAAATGGAGGGGGCATGACTTGCTCGTAACCTTACCAGTCAGTGGATTTCCAAGACGAGTTGGTAATGGCAAAGAGAAAGGGATCCGAGGGAGGTGTTGTCCTCTTTCTGGCAGACTTCAAACCTTCGTTTCAAGCAAATATTTACTGCGTGGCAGCAAAGTGCACTATGCTTTTTAATTATTTTCCCTGATACATCGTGAAGTATTACAGCAAAAAGTGACTTTGACAAAAATTGAATGCTACTAATGCAAAAGAGAATACGATGTCGAGCCAAGCTGCAAAATTTGAATAGTGATGCATTCTGGGAAGAGTGGTTTCAAGTTAGGACCACATGACCACTTGGACACTATATGTAACTCACCTGTGAACAAGGCGCATGGCGCCGGAACGCGTAAGGTTTTAAAGAGTTGTTTACGCTGCCACGCATATGAGACCAATAAAGTGTCAGCTTGAAAGGAGGCGAAGCTGTGGGCTCTGGTTGTTTTTGTGTTGAAGTAACAGGATTCTCCATTCCTGTGTGAGAGCCCGCCCTGCAGAGTTGGAGGCCCCCCGGTAAAATGGAGCAAGTTATGTGTATCAAATGGAGGGGGCATGACTTGCTCGTAACCTTACCAGTCAGTGGATTTCCAAAACGAGTTGGTATGGTAATGGCAAAGAGAAAGGGATCCGAGGGAGGTGTTGTCCTCTTTCTGGCAGACTTCAAACCTTCGTTTCAAGCAAGTATTTACTGCGTGGCAGCAAAGTGCACTATGCTTTTTAATTATTTTCCCTGATACATCGTGAAGTATTACAGCAAAAAGTGACTTTGACAAAAATTGAATACTACTAATGCAAAAGAGAATACGATGTCGAGCCAAGCTGCAAAATTTGAATAGTAATGCATTCTGGGAAGAGTGGTTTCAAGTTAGGACCACATGACCACTTGGACACTATATGTAACTCACCTGTGAACAAGGCGCATGGCGCCAAAACGCGTAAGGTTTTAAAGAGTTGTTTACGCTGCCACGCATATGAGACCATTAAAGTGTCAGCATGAAAGGAGGCGAAGCTGTGGGCTCTGGTTGTTTTTGTTTTTTTATATATATATATATTGATGCATTCTGGGAATTGTGGTCGGAAGTAAGGGCCACATGACCACTGGGACATTAATTCAACTCACCTGTGAACAAGGCGCTCTTGCGCCGAAACGTGTAAGGTCTTAATGAGTTGTTCACGCTGCCACGTATTTTAGACACAATAAAGATGTCAGCTTGAAAGGATATCGAAGCTCTGGGCTCTTCCTTTTTCGTGGTCTAAACTAACAGGATCTCCATTCCTGTCTGAGAGCCCGCCCTGCAGAGTTGGAGGCCCCCAGTAAAGTGGAGGAATCTTTGTGCAGTAAACGGAGGGGGCATGACTCGCTCTCAGCCACAGCAAACACAATGGACTTCCAAGTTATTCGTGTGGTTGGAGAGAAAGGGAAATGAAGGAGGTGATGGCCTCTTTCTGGCAGTCTTCGTGCCTCCGTTCCAAGCAGGTATTTTTACGTGGCAGCAAAGTGCACTGTGCTTTTATATTTTCACCCTACCTGCATCGTGGAAAGACAAGCAAAATAACGGACTCAGACAAGAATTTAAAGCTACTAATGCTAAACATAATACAATGTCGAGCCATGCTGAAAATTTGCATATTGATGCATTCTGGGAATTGTGGTCGGAGGTAAGGGCCACATGACCACTGGGACATTAATTCAACTCACCTGTGAACAAGGCGCTCTTGCGCCGAAACGCGTAAGGTCTTAATGAGTTGTTCACGCTGCCACGTATTTTAGACACAATAAAGATGTCAGCTTGAAAGGATATCGAAGCTGTGGGCTCTTCCTTTTTTCGTGGTCTAAACTAACAGGATCTCCATTCCTGTCTGAGAGCCCGCCCTGCAGAGTTGGAGGTCCCCGGTAAAGTGGAGGAATCTTTGTGCAGTAAACGGAGGGGGCATGACTCGCTCTCAGCCACAGCAAACAAAATGGACTTCCAAGTTATTCGTGTGGTTGGAGAGAAAGGGAAATGAAGGAGGTGATGGCCTCTTTCTGGCAGTCTTCGTGCCTCCGTTCCAAGCAGGTATTTTTACGTGGCAGCAAAGTGCACTGTGCTTTTTATATTTTCACCCTACCTGCATCGTGAAAGACAAGCAAAATAACGGACTCAGACAAGAATTTAAAGCTACTAATGCTAAACATAATACGATGTCGAGCCATGCTGAAAATTTGCATATTGATGCATTCTGGGAATTGTGGTCGGAAGTAAGGGCCACATGACCACTGGGACATTAATTCAACTCACCTGTGAACAAGGCGCTCTTGCGCCGAAACGCGTAAGGTCTTAATAAGTTGTTCACGCTGCCACGTATTTTAGACACAATAAAGATGTCAGCTTGAAAGGATATCGAAGCTGTGGGCTCTTCCTTTTTTCGTGGTCTAAACTAACAGGATCTCCATTCCTGTCTGAGAGCCCGCCTTGCAGAGTTGGAGGCCCCCGGTAAAGTGGAGGAATCTTTGTGCATATATATATATATATATATATATATATATATATATATATATATATATATATATATATATATATATATATATATATATATATATATATTATCTACTGGCGGTCGCCAGTAGATAGTTATAGTTAGGACCTATTATCCATAGAAAATCCGCGACATTCTATTTGAAATAACGTTGGCGCCGGTTGACGAATCTTTGCGAAAGTTTCCAACTTGTTGGGGCGCTCAGCTCCGCTCCTACCCTGAAAGTCTCGGGTTGATTCGCTCAAGCGGGGCCGAGAAAAAGGGGGTCCCAAAACGCGTTTTCTCCATTCATTTTTCCATAGGAACCTTTAGTCGCAGCTACAGCCCGAACTGCTGAACGGAATTACACCAAATTTGGCAAAGAGGTAGCCCTTGGTTCAGACTGGTGCCTTTTGCTTAAATGGTGTAAATCCGTTCAGTAGTTCCTGAGAAATTCACAAGTAAAGTCACATATATATCTATGGCCGAGTAGGGTCCGCGTACCCTCCCGATCACGAGCTGCATGCTAATTGGTTGTCAGCTGGCTGTCAACATTCCGATTCAGGAAGTGTTGGCAGCCATTTTGTCCCTCGGTAGAACCGAGGGACAGAAACAAGTGCGCAAAGCGCACAAAGGGGGCAGGGTAGAAACACCCTAACCCCTAGGCCTGCTCAGGGGTCCCACAAGGACCCCCTAGGCCTGCTCAGGGGTCCCACAAAGACCCCTGGGCAAAAAAAGAATAAAAAAAAAAAAATCAGCAGGATGCGCTCAGGGTGCGCGGATCCTGCCCAAAAAAAATAAAATCGAAGCGCGGTCTCCCGCGCTCGATATTAATCTGCCCCCGGGTGGGCCAAGTCCCGGGGGCATGGTGGGGGGTTAATTTATGTATGGGGGCCTCTAAGGGCCCCTCAAGACCCGGGACCGCCACCCCCCGGGCTTTAACAAAAAATGGTGCGGGAGGGCTCTTTGCCCTCCCGCTGCCCCGGGGACCGCCACCTCCCCGGGGCTTCTGTTTTATTTATTTTTACCTTTGTGGGGGCTCCAGCCCCCACACGCCCGGGGACCGCCACCTCCCCAGGGCACTAAAAATTAAAAATGGGGGTCCGTTTGGACCTCTCGAAGCCCCGGGACCACCACCTCCCGGGGCTTTGAAAATGTGGGGAGGGGGCCGCGCGGCCCCTCCTGGAGCCAGTGATGGCCCTGGGGACCGCCACCCCCAGGGCCGGCTCCTGCAGTGTCCCGGGGTGCCTACCCCCGGGACACTGTAGTTTGCAATGGCAGGACGGGAGCCTCGCGGCTCCCGTCCTGTCATTGCAACTTGCTTTGGATATTGGAGCGAGAGCAGGAAACCTGCTCTCGCTTCCAATATCCAAAGCTGATTGCTTTTCCACATGGGGAGCAGCATGTTAGCTGCTCCCCATGTGGAAAAGCAATGCCGGCTCGCGCAGGAGGCAGGGAGCCAGCTGGGACTGTGGGGGTATTGGGGACCCCCCCACAGTCCCCAACCAGAGGCCAGGCCCCGGGGGATGGGGTCCCCGGGGCCAATACAGGCCCAGGGAAGGGGGGCCACGCAACCCCTTCCTGTTTTTTTTTTTTTTAAATTTAAAAATAAAATAAAATGCTCAGGCCCCGGGGATGGGGTCCCCGGGCCAAAGTGGGCAGGGAAGAGGGGCCACGCAGCCCCCTCCCATTAAAAAAAAAAATAGAAAAAAAAACGACCGGCATTGTGCCGGAGGCCCCGCCCCCTCCCTGCAGTACTCTGCAAACGCGCCCCCTGGCGCGTTTGCAGAGGGGGAATGAATTCCCCTTGAATACTTGGGGTTCCTGGGGGCCAACTAACCCACCAGGAACCTCCAGTATGCGCCAGGGGGCTGCGTTGCAGAGAGGTGTTCTGAGGCCACGCCCCTTTTACACCTCTCTGCAACGCAGCTCTGTGGCGCTTTTGGAGGTATATGGTGGGCTAGTTGGACTCCAGGGACCCTCAGGATTCAAGGGGACTTAATCCCCCAACTTAAAACGCGCCACGGGGCGCGTTTGCACAGTGGTGAAGGGAGGGGCGGGGCTTCAGGTGACATGTGTGCAAACAGGCCCCGTGGCGCGTTTTAAGATGGGGAATAAATTCCTTTTCATCCTGAGGGTCCTTAGGGGCCAACTAGCCCACCAGGTACCTCCAGTAAGCGCCACGGAGCTGCGTTGCAGAGTGTTGCAAAAGGGGCGTGGCCTCTGAACACCTCTCTGCAACGCAGCCCCTGGCGCATACTGGAGGTACCTGGTGGGCTAGTTGGCCCCTAGGGACCCTCGGGATTGAGGAGGAATTAATTGTCCAACTTAAAACGTGCCACAGGGCGTGTTTGCAGACATGACACCTTAGGCCCCACCCCCTTCCTTCACCATTGTGCAAATATTCCTCTAAAATCAGCCGAACTCCGAATTCCGAATTACTCACCTGTTATCAGGAGAGACCTCAGTGCTGCATCTTTCAGCCCAGTACTGATCCTGAAAAGTAATTTTAACCGTACTTACCAGTAACTTGAATTTCCTTCCATAGGATATCATTGCCTGCTTTTTACTGAAAAAGTTTCTGTGTCGATTTTTGAAACATACAAATATTCCTCTAAAATCAGACGAAATACGAATTCCGATTTACTCACCTGTTATCAGGAGAGAACCCAGTGCTGCATCTTTTAGCCCAGCACTGACCCTGAAAAGTAATTCTAACCGTACTTAACAGTAACTTGAATTTCCTTCCATATTCTAACATTGACTGGTTTCACTTGGAAATTCTTCTAAGTGTGGAGTTTTGGAACTTTATAATATTCCTCTTAAATCAGCCGAAATACGACTCCGATTTACTCACCTGTTATCAGGAGAGACCTCAGTGCTGCATCTTTCAGCCAAGTACTGATCCTGAAAAGTAATTTTAACCGTACTTACCAGTAACTTGAATTTCCTTCCATAGGATATCATTGCCTGCTTTTTGCTGAAAAAGTTTCTAAGTGTCAATTTTTGAAACATACAAATATTCCTCTAAAATCAGACGAAATACGAATTCCGATTTACTCACCTGTTATCAGGAGAGAACCCAGTGCTGCATCTTTTAGCCCAGCACTGACCCTGAAAAGTAATTCTAACCGTACTTAACAGTAACTTGAATTTCCTTCCATAGGCTAACATTGACTGGTTTCACTTGGAAATTCTTCTAAGTGTGGAGTTTTGGAACTTTATAATATTTCTCTAAAATCAGCCGAACTATGAATTCCGATTTACTCACCTGTTATCAGGAGAGAACCCAGTGCTGCATCTTTAGCCCAGCACTGACCCTGAAAAGTAATTCTAACCGTACTTACCAGTAACTTGAATTTCCTTCCATAGGAATCCATTGTCTGGTTTTCAGCAGAAAAGTTTCAAAGTGTCGATTTTCACAAACTACAAATATTCCTTAAAAATCGCATGTGTGACTTAAACGCATTCTTTCAACTGTTTACAGGAGATTCACCAGTGCTGGTTCCAGGATCCACCACTGAGTAAGAAAAAGTAACGATAACACTACTTACCTGCTAAGTGAATTTCCTCCCTTAGGATAACATTGGTGATTCTATATATGAAAAAGTTTCTGTGTCAACTTTTAAAATACAATAATATTCCTTAAAAATCACTACTGTAACCAAAACGCTTTTACTCAACTGTTTACAGGAGATGTCCCAGGACTGAATCTAGGATCCAGTCCTGTGGTTAGAAAAGTAATCCATAAAGTAACTAATTGCATTTAACTAGAAATTCACATTGAGCTCAATGTTGCTTTGTTTTTGAAATTGTGTTGCCCATTGCAACAACTGTAACTACTGTACTTAAAAGTCTATTGCCTATTTGCAAAGTATTTAAACTAAAGTAATTCATTCTGAGAAAGTATATTTTGTAATGTAATGTATAATGTAATTACAATGTAATTTAAAAATAAAATATCTAAAAATAAATAGTTTAAAAAAATGTTGTAAATCAGTATAAAAAAATAAATATAACGATTAATACATTTAAAAATTGTCATTTACAAAACCTTTGAAATTCACTGAAAAAACCATAGGTTTCAGACACGTTATAGTTAGGAATTAGCATTTAAAAAACCTTTGAAATTCACTGAAAAACCATAGGTTTCAGACACGTTATAGTTAGGAATTAGCATTTAAAAACCTTTGAAATTCACTGAAAAACCATAGGTTTCAGGCACGTTATAGTTAGAAATTAGCATTTAAAAACCTTAGAAATTCACTGAAAAAACCATAAGGTTTTAGGGACAGTTATAGTTAGTTGGACATTGCACTCGTACAAAACCCGTGAAATTCCCTCGTTATAGTTAGTTCAGGTAACTATAACTCGCGCCCCGCAATGCACTGCTGATGACGTCACATATTACATCACTCATGACATGGTCAGTGACATCACTGATGACATCACTGATGACATCTCAAATGACATCACTGATGACATCATCCATGTGAGAATTTAATGCACCTCCTCACACCCTAATATAACCTTTGATACACCCACTCTAAATTACAGACTGCCATTCTCAAAACCATAGACACTCCAACACCAATAACTACATACCCACTCACTGATTCTTAGGTCTACACACACACATCTACTCACTCACCCGTACAGTCACTCATACTTATGGTCACTCAGTACAGGACTATCATATGCACTCATACTCCTATATAGATACTCAAACACCGCCACTCATCCATAGAGGTACTCACACACCTAGTCAGTCATGCAAATAATTAAACACACTGCCATTTACTCACCTATACAGTTATACACACACCAGCTCACTTACTCATACAAATACCAGCACATTCTTACGCTCTTATACAATCACTGATACAAGCACACACTCATCCATACAGTCACTCTCACAATCACACATTCTCGCTTATAGCTATTTATATACTCCAACACACATATATACTGCCTTTCACATATGTAGTTACTCACACATGTACCACTGGGACATACATTCACTCACTAACACACTCTTACACACACTTACCCACCCATACAGTCTATCACAGATGCACTCTTGAAACCATCCACCCAGTGAATCACCCACTCACACATCTATGCACAGAGTCGCACACACCCCACCCACACAAACACTCAGGCACCCATACAGATACTCAGACAACCAATCAATAACTCATATAGACACTCATGTAGCTATTCACAAACCCATGCACCACTTACACAGCAACAGACAGACGGATACAGACATTCACCCAGTTTAGTCACTAACCCATGCATTCAGTAAGATACGTTTAATCACTCACTTATCGAGTTAGTCACGCACCTACTAAATCATCCATACAGACACTTATACACCCACTCATTCTTCAATACGCCTTTCCCTATATATATTAAAAATATTTAAACTTTACAGAAACACACAGTCACTGGATGATGTCATCAGTGATGTCATTTGAGATGTCATCAGTGATGTCATCAGTGATGTCACTGACCATGTCATGAGTGATGTAATATGTGACGTCATCAGCAGTGCATTGCGGGGGCGCGAGTTATAGTTACCTGAACTAACTATAACGGGGAATTTCACGGGTTTTGTACGAGTGCAATGTCCAACTAACTATAACTGTCCCTAAAACCTTATGGTTTTTTCAGTGAATTTCTAAGGTTTTTAAATGCTAATTTCTAACTATAACGTGCCTGAAACCTATGGTTTTTTCAGTGAATATATATATATATTATATATATATATTCACTGAAAAACCATAGGTTTCAGGGCGTTATAGTTAGTTGGACATTTCACTCGTACAAAACCATAGAAATTCCCCCGTTATAGTTAGTTCAGCTAACTATAACTCGCGCGCCCGCAATGCACTGCTGATGACGTCACATATTACATCACTCATGACATGGTCAGTGACATCACTCATGACATCACTGATGACATCTCAAATGACATCACTGATGACATCATCCTTGTGTTAGAGTGGCAGACCTCCTCTCACCCTAATGTAACCTTTGATACACACACTCAAAAATACAAACTAACATTTTCAAAACAATGGACATACCAATACCAGTTACAACACACCTATTCAGTAATTCCAAGATCTACACACACATCCACTCATTCACCAACAGTCCCTATACAGTCACTCATACATGTACTCACTCATCATATGTACTCATACACCTATACATCCTGTTACACACCGCCACTCATCCATAGAGTTACTCACACACATAGTCACACATGCAAACAAAGTATCAAACATCCATTTACTTGCATATACAGTTATACACACACTACCACACTTACTTCTACAGAAACTTACACATACTTACTCTCTTAAACAATCACTTATAGAAACACCTACTTATTTGTACAGGAACTCTTCCAATCTCTCACTCTCACATATACTCACTTATATACACCAATACTCACATATACTAGTTTAAAACATATGTAGTTACTCATAAAGACACTATTGAGACAGTCATTCACTCACTAACACATCCATACACATACTCATCCACCTATACAGTCCTGCACACATGCTGTCTTCAACACATACAAACAGTGAGTCACTCATTCATGCATCTATGCACTAAGTAATACCCCCCACCGAACCATACAGACACTCATACTGATACTCAAAAAACCAACTAATAACCCATGTAGACACTCATGTAGCTACTCACCAACCCATGCAGCCACTTATACACAAAGTGAGAGACTGATACAGATATTTTCATATTTAAACATCACTCACTAACCCATGTATTCACTAAGATACACTTAGTCAGTTATACAATCAATGTTACAAAAAAAAATCATCCATTTAGACACTTATATACCCATTTATTCTTCCATCGACCTTGAGATATACATATATAAAACATATTTAATTTTCAGAAAAACACACATTCACTGGATGATGTCATCAGTGATGTAATCAGTGATGTCATTTGAGATGTCATCAGTGATGTCATGAGTGATGTCACTGACCATGTCATGAGTGATGTAATATGTGACGTCATCAGCAGTGCATTGCGGGCGCACGAGTTATAGTTAGCTGAACTAACTATAACGGGGAATTTCTATGGTTTTGTACGAGTGAAATGTCCAACTAACTATAACGCCCCTGAAACCTATGGTTTTTTCAGTGAATTTCTAAGGTTTTTTAAATGCTAATTTCTAATTATAACGTGCCTGAAACCTATGGTTTTTTCAGTGAATTTCTAAGGTTTTTTAAATGCTAATTTCTAACTATAACGTGCCTGAAACCTATGGTTTTTTCAGTGAATATATATATATTTATTATACTATGTATACATGTTAAAATGTCTCGGTCCCCTGTTTGTCTCGGTGGCACGGGAAAAATGGGTGGAACTGATGTCAGCACGCCGACGAGGTCCTCTTGTGGCTCCGATGACATCATACGGTGTCGCGAGCGGAGCCGTGCTCGTTGACGTGGGAGAGCTAGGAAAGAATTTCCGTGGAATGCTGGTGCAGGGGATATTCACCTAAGTGTTGAGGCTAGTCCTTTGGGAGCAACTGTTTATGTTGCCACTCCAGAAACCGAAACCAGTGATCCGAGGGCAGAGACCCTGCAGATGGCACACGAGGTGGGGTGCCCAGTCGTGTGCACCGGCGGGGCAGCGAAGTGACAAGCACCACAACCCACAAAAAAGGTAACGAGGGCACTGAATAACACAGGATCTTCTCTTTGTATCTGGCAGGAACAACAAAGTTAAAATGCCCTAGTACCAAAATGTAGAATTAGTGCTACAACGGTCTTCAAGAGGACCTGTGATGCCGCTTCTGCCTCCCATACCCTGGAGGCGGCACATGGGTCACGCGGTACGGTCATACTGCGGTGGGACGCACACTCGTTGACCTCTCATGGCACTGCTCCACACTTCAGGGAGGACGCTTTCCATTAGCTATGTTTTCTGATGACTTGTCGCGCTGGCCCGTCCAACAACAGAACTCCTTTAGATCCAAACAGACTCTTCCACTCTCTCACTGGAAGTGAAACCAGGCCACGCGGACACTTTCACAATACAACAGCCGGGAATGCACTTTTCGGAAAAAAAAACACATTCCTTCCTCCTAATTAATCAAATAAACGTCTCACTGAAGAACAGGGGCCAGCTTTGATGGGTAAACAGCTGTTACAATTTTTTTTTTATACTTTGCGATACCATTACAACGCATGCATTACCACGCATGCGTTGTACATCACAAAGTCATTACTATGCATTTTTTTAGAACGCATGGTCATTTACCACGCATGCCTTTACAACGAATTTTGTTGTAAAGGTATGTATGGTAAATGACCATGCATTCTAAAAAACATGTAGACGATCCATGTCGTTGTAAGGAAACAGAGGCTGTTCCGTTTCCGCACATTGACGTGCACCGCCCCTCAGAGATGACGTGAAGCAGGAACCACGAGGAGAGAGGAACCATGAGGAGTGAGAGGTAAGGGGGATTGGGCATGGGGTGGGGGTTTCTTTCTAGGGTTTAGAGTAGTGCAGTGGTGTTTGGGTGGTGTAGGGGTCGTGCTGGGGTAGTGTTTTAGGGTTTAGGGTAGTAAAGTGGTGTTTGGGTAGTGTAGGGGTCGTGCTGGGGGTAGTGTTTTAGGGTTTAGGTAGTGCAGTAGTGTAGGGGGTCATGCTGGTGGTAGTGTTTTAGGGTTTAGGGTAGTGCAGTGGTGTATGGATAGTGTAGGGGGTCATGCTGGGGTAGTGTTTTAGGGTTTAGGGTAGTGCAGTGGTGTTTGAGTAGTATAGGGGTCATGCTGGTGGTAGTGTTTTAGGGTTTAGGGTAGTGCAGTGGTGTTTGTGTAGTGAAGGGGACATGCTGGGGGTAGTGTTTTATGGTTTAGGGTAGTGCAGTGGTGTTTGGGTAGTGTAGGGGTCGTGCTGGGGGTAGATTTAGGGTTTAGGGTAGTGCAGTGGTGTTTGGGTAGTGTAGGGAGTCGTGCTGGGGGTAGTGTTTTAGGATTTAGGGTAGTGCAGTGGTGTTTGTGTAGTGTAGGGGGTTGTGCTGGGGGTAGTGTTTTCGGGTTTATGTTAGTGCAGTGGTGTTTGGGTAGTGTAGGGGGTAGTCCTGGGGTAGTGTTTTAGGGTTTAGGGCAATGCAGTGGTGCTTGTGTAGTGAAGGGGGTCATGCTGTGGGTAGTGTTTTAGGGTTTAGGGTAGTGCAGTTGTGTTTGTGTAGTGTAGGGGTCGTGTTTTAGGGTATAGGGTAGTGCAGTGGTGTTTGGGTAGTGTAGGGGGTCATGCTGGGGTTAGTGTTTTAGGGTTTAGGGTAGTGCAGTGGTGTTTGGGTAGTGTAGGGGTCGTGCTGGGGGTAGTGTTTTAGGTTTAGGGTAGTGCAGTGGTGTTTGTCTAGTGTGGGAGGTCATGCTGGGGGTATATTTAGGGTTTAGTGTAGTGCAGTGGTGTTTGGGTAGTGTAGGGAGTCATGCTGGGGGTAGTGTTTTAGGGTTTAGGGTAGTGCAGTGGTGTTTGGGTAGTGTAGGGAGTCATGCTGGTGGTAGTGTTTTAGGGTTTAGGGTAGTGCAGTTATGTTTGGGTAGTGTAGGGTGTCGTGCTGGGGGTAGTGTTTTAGTACTAATTTTTCTTTCTACAGCACTAACCATAATTTCTATGACAAAATGAACCCCTTCATTTTGTTCCTTTTTAAATTAAATGTTTTAAGAGTTACCAGTTTATTCCAATCAAGATGGCTTCAGGTGTGCCATAATTTTGTCATAAGTAAGACTGTTAGCGCTCTAGTTGTTCTTTAGAACACTCTGGGAAGCTGCAGTAGCACACAAAGGCATCAACTGACAGGATGCTCCTGTTGAAATATAACAGGAAGATATTTGAGATCACACTTGAAACATGTCCTAATTTTTCTTTCTACAGCACTAACCATAATTTCTATGGCAAAATGAACCCCCTCATTTTGTTCCTTTTAAATTAAATGTTTTAAGTGTTACCAGTTTATTCCAATCAAGATGGCTTCAGGTGTGCCATACTTTTGTCATAAGTAAGACTGTTAGCGCTCTAGTTGTTCTTTAGAACACTCTGGGAAGCTGCAGTAGAACACAAAGGCATCAACTGACAGGCTGCTCCTGTTGAATATAACAGGAAGATATTTGAGATCTCACTTAAAACATGTCCTAATTTTTCTTTCTACAGCACTAACCATAATTTCTATGACAAAATAAACCCCTCATTTTGTTCCTTTTAAATTAAATGTTTTAAGAGTTACCAGTTTATTCCAATCAAGATGGCTTCAGGTGTGCCATAATTTTGTCATAAGTAAGGCTGCTGTTAGCACTCTAGTTGTTCTTTAGAACACTCTGGGAAGCTGCAGTAGAACACAAAGGCATCAACTGACAGGCTGCTCCTGTTGAAATATAACATGAAGATATTTGAGATCTCACTTAAAACATGTCCTAATTTTTCTTTTACAGCACTAACCATAATTTCTATGGCAAAATGAACCCCCTCATTTTGTTCCTTTTTAAATTAAATGTTTTAAGTGTCACCAGTTTATTCCAATCATGATGGCTTCAGGTGTGCCATAATTTTGTCATAAGTAAGACTGTTAGCACTCTAGTTGTTCTTTAGAACACTCTGGGAAGCTGCAGTAGAACACAAAGGCATCAACTGACAGGCTGCTCCTGTTGAAATATAACAGGAAGATATTTGAGATCACACTTGAAACATGTCCTAATTTTTCTTTCTACAGCACTAACCATAATTTCTATGACAAAATGAACCCCATCATTTTGTTCCTTTTTAAATTAAATGTTTTAAGTGTTACCAGTTTATTCCAATCAAGATGGCTTCAGGCGTGCCATACTTTTGTCATAAGTAAGGCTGTTAGCACTCTAGTTGTTCTTTAGAACACTCTGGGAAGCTGCAGTAGAACACAAAGGAATCAACTGACAGTCTCTGCCCTTGTTGGATGTACATGTTTTACTGAGAATGTCAGACTTCATTCTCACATGACTGAGAAAGATAATGTGAATTTACAGAAAATATGCTCTCATTTTAGCTTCTGGAGCACCTTCCAAAACTGTATGGGAAAAGCATGTGAAAATAGTTTTCTCTCAAACATGATTCATGATATCCCAGCAGAAGGTTTTTCACAGGGTAAAATCACCTTAGAACACACCACAATTTCTGAAATTAGTATGGTACCATCAACAAATGAATTCTAATGTAACTAAAGTCTGTTATCACCCTTTATAGTTCTCCTTTTGGTAACCCTCAAAATCTTCGATTCACTACAATGCATTTCAATGGGGTACTATCATTTATATTGGTCCCAAGATGGCTGCCAGCAATTCCAGGATGAAGTGCTGACAGCCAATCAGATCTCACGATGACATGTGTGATTAGGCTCCGCCCAGATATATATGTGTTTTCTTTTCAAATTTCTCAGGAACTACTGAACGGATTTACACCATTTAACCAAAAGGCATGACCAAGGGCTACCTTTTGCCAAATGTGGTGTAATTCTGCTTCAGCAGTTCGGGCTGTAGCTGCGACTAAAGGTTCCTATGGAAAATTGAATGGGGAAAACACGTTTTGGGACCCCCTTTTTCTCGGCCCCCGCTTACGAATCACCCCGAGACTTTCAGGATAGGAGCGGACCGGAGCGCCCCAACAAGTTGGAAAATTTCGCGAAGATTCGCTCTACCGGCGCCAACGTTATTTCAAATAGAATGTTGTGGATTTCCTATGGAAAATAGGTCCTAACTATAACTATCTACTGGCGACCGCCAGTAGATAATATATATATATATATATATATATATATATATATATATATATCACTTTTCTTCCGTTTCAGGACAATTAGTACCAAAAAGACAGACACGGACCCAAAGTAAGTGCTTAAGTTATTTTACTCCGTTTGTCGCCATAACGCGTTTCGGCTCTCACGAGCCTTGTTCACATGACATGACGGAACACGAGTTCTGTGCATTTTTAAAGTGACGGTGCAACAGGTTAAAACATCACATGACCTGCAATTAATAGACATAGAGAAAATCTCAACAAATATCAAACATCTTTAAAGTATGAAAGAATTACAGGTAAAATACCACATAATGCCCATATTGGTTATTTTTCTCTTGACATGTGGCAAATAACGACCAATGAGAAATTGCCGGTCATTATGTGATGTAAGGAAATAATGTGCAAATCGTGCCTAAAGTGCTGTGTGAAAGTATATGTTAATAAATAAATGTAATAAAATGTCTACTGCAAGTAAGTTGCTGAGCTGCTATTTGTTACTGTCTATGTAATGGTTGCTCAGCTGCCGCCGTTTCAATTTGCCCTCATGCAGGTGGATCGCATATGGGGCTATGATGTATATTCAAATTACACTAGTTGTATACGGTGGGAGCCAGATGGACTTGAGAAGGGAGTAAGGTGTTATCTCTTGAAGCTGTAAGTTCGAATGGAGAATGGTACCAGCTATAGCATGTTCCGTCGGGGTACGGAATGCCTATTGGTCTGTTAAGTGTGTACAGCCGTACACAACTCATAAAAGAGTGAAAATGTTGCTGTGCAAATATGCTATGCAAAGATGCTATTCATATATCATATCCTGTGTAAACATTCATCATAGGTTAATACACCTACTACTTAATAAATACATACATAAATATAAATATACATATAAATATAAATATAAAAATATAAACATATAAATGAATATGTAATCTGCACATAAATATATCCAGAGAAAAGTAGATAAAACACAGTATGATAAAACGGTATGCATCATAAATTGATCTCCCTACTTGTGTGGAGACCAGGCCTGTATATAGCCAAGCACAGCAATTTCAATATCAGACCTAAAACCATATTGTACCACTCCGTAATAATGACATTAAAATATTATTTAAAGACATGTATACAAATCCTCAGTGACGTTGAGACCTCCTGGACATTTGGTATCCAGTTGTAAAATATACCTAGTCTCCAGTTTTCTCAATTTATGGTCTCTGTCACCACCACGTCTACTGGGCGATACTGTGTCAATCACAAAGTAGCTAAGGTCTTTGTTATTGGATTGGTGGAATTCCCTAAAATAACGAGCTACTGGGTATGTATTGTCTTGATTTGTGATTGCACGGAGATGTTGGAGAACCCGTTTATGGACTTGTAGCTTGGTGCTACCTATGTACCTAAGGCCACAGGGGCACATGAGTACATAGACAGCAAATTCAGTCTTGCAGGTTAAGAGTTTTTGAATTTTGTATTCCCTGTCACTAAACGGGGTGGAATATGTGCTGGTATTAACTCCATGGATGCACGCAAGTCTTGCATTTATAAAATCCCTTATGTGTCTGTAACCATGTGGTGTTGTCGATAATTTCAGGGTTAGTTGTAACTAGACTGTCTCTCATTGATGGTGCTTTGCTATACGTGATGGACACCCTCTGTCCATCACGTATAGCAATTTGAGATGTCATCAGTGATGTTATCAGTGATGTCACTGACCATGCCATGAATGATGTAATATGTGATGTCATGAGCAGTGCATTGCGGGGGCGCGAGTTATACTTAGCTGAACTAACTATAACGGTGGAATTTCTATGGTTTTGTATGAGTGAAATGTCCAGCTAACTATAACGTCTGTAAAACCTATGGTTTTTTCTGTGAATTTCTTAAAGGTTTTTTAAATGCTAATTTCTAACTATAACGTCTGTAAAACCTATGTTTTTTTCTGAATTTCAAAGGTTTTATAAATGCTAATTTCTAACTATAATGTCCCTGAAACGTATATTGTTTTTAAGTAAATTTTAAAAAGACGTGCATAGTTTTTGTAGTGAAAAACTAATTGTAACAGTAGTCTGTTATAAGTTATAATTTAACAATGTTTAAAACTTAATTAGCACTAATTAACATTTAAGTGTGGAAAATGTGTGACGCAGCAGCTATGATACCTGACTTTGAACAACAGCGTTCACAGTTTGATTCCCGGCTCCAGCGGCACGTTAGCCCACCACTATGTTACTGTGGGCAACACCTTGCTTAATTTTCCCGACGCCCCGAGCGCCGGCACACCTTTCCGGGGGAAGCTGTATGCTTTACAAATGCTGGCATTTTTTTAATTTAAAACCATAGTGATGAGAAATATTAGCACGTATTTTTTTTTTCTATTCTGAACGATATTTTTTTTTATGTCTTCTATTTAGAATTACGGCAATTAATAGATGTTTGTAGTCATGAGAATGGAAATGACACGGTTTGCCGGGTAATAGTTTTTAAGCTCTCCAACGTATGTACATATTAAGGACCTTATACGTGTTAGGATCGAAATCGAAACCTTTACCGCTTCACATTTTGTAACTTTTCCCAACACGTGCACAAGTTAAACAGTTAAAACGTGAGCACGTGTCAACTGTAAAACGTGACATCTAAATGGGCGGAGCCGCATCTTCCTTCCATAGACAACTCAATAACCAAAAAGTATATAAACCACACCCGTTGTTTGATTAGTTTCGTTTATGCGAGTTATTTATGCGTGTCCATTCTGTTATGCACGTTCCTTTTTCTAGCGTCGGATTCTTCATTTGTGCAACAAAACATATTCCAGAGTTGTAAGTTGTTTGATTAAGGCATAGTAGATATTTATAATATGTAGCTATTTGTCAATATTTAAACATTTGTATTTAGAAAAAGTGTTATTGGTTGTTTTTGCCATTTATATGTAACGTCAGCAGCTTGTTTTCAGAAACAGACAGAATACAGCAAACATTGTTCCTTTTCTGGCTCCTTTGAGATCATATAGTGTGACTTTGTATATTATAATATTGACACTGTACTTAACCTCAGAGGTGTTGGTGACCCGTCGGCGCGAAGACTAAAGATTTATATGTAACGTCAGCAGCTTCTAGTTTGTAGTCTATTTTCCCTTGAGATCATATAGTGTGAGTATGTATATTATAATAACCACACATTATGATCTCAGAGGAGTTTGTGACCCATCGGCGCGAAGACTAAAGATTTATATGTAACGTCAGCAGCTTCTGGTTCTTACTCTGTTTCCCTTGGGATCATATACTGTGAATCTGTATATTAAAATATTAACAGTCATTGTGATCTCAGAGGAGTTTATGACCCGTCGGCGCGAAGACTAAAGATTTATATGTAACGTCAGCAGCTTCTGCTTCTTACTCTGTTTCCCTTGGGATCATATAGTGTGAGTATGTATATTGTAATATTCACAGTCATTATGATCTCAGAGGAGTTTATGACCCGTCGGCGTCGAAGTTGAAAGATTTCAAGTCCCGGATAAAAGAAGCTCTGAACATATTCACTGCTGGAAAGTATTTAGTTATTGATCTTGTTTTGTGTTCATGACTTTATTTTCCTTTTCCTTTTGTGTGCAATCAGTGTCACTCTTTATATTGTAGTAGAGTGTCATATTTTCACACAACAGGAATTGGAGATTTGTCGCCGCCAGGAGTAAACCATCTGAAATACAGCTTACTTACCTTTATAACTTACTTGATCAGATATTTTTACAGTGAGAATATTTTTCGAAATTGCAGTTTAAAAAAGATTGTTTGCATAGACACTTTCGTACTGAATGCCTTTGATAAACCCTACATTTTTGAATGATTTTTTGGTATTTCTCTTTTTCTCTGTTGTGGTTCCTATTCTCGTTCTCCCTATAGAATTGATAGGAATAGTAGTGTATATATTACTACTATCCTATATGTTCTTAAAGGAGTCCGTGATCTGTTGGCGGAGCAGTGAGCGACCTCTAAGCACTACGACTGAACTTTCCAGAGTTCTACAGAATAGAAATTGTAAGAAATGATGAAGCGTACATTTCTATGTAATATAAAGTCATTTGTGTTTAACAGTTTTTTACTTGTTATTGTTCTTGTGACCTGAGATGATGTAGTGCAGGAGTGTTTCTTGTAGCACTTCTTTTCTACTTTATCTAAAAGTAACTCATGCCCTCTTATATTATCAAGAATATGGGGCAACAGTTTTACAAACTATAGCAGAAAAAGGGAGGGTGTGGCCACACTTAAGGGATATTTTATGAATTGCGTTTTATTTGTCACCTCTGTGATATATACAGCTTCAGTTTTCGAAGAAAGTTTATTTGTAATTGCTTAATAAAAACTGTTTCAAACCTAGACTGAAATTTTTGCTGCGCAACCACACCTCCCCGTCAGAAAAGTAAACACCACATTCTAAGTAAATAGTGCTACTGGGAAGTATCCCACCCGCAAACTTAATAAAAAGAAGACCGCAACACACTCTGTTATTTTCCCGCCGTGATTTGTACACCCCACGCCAATTATATAAATGGCCCTTAAAATATATAAAAAACAATTTTTACCTTCACAATCCCTGTTCACCACCTTGTGATCACTTTACAGAGTTAATAGTGTTCCTACCCTCCCCGCTACTACTTTGTTTTCCCGTACTCCATTGAAGTGCATCACAAAACGCTTCACAACAGTGAAACGTTCCCAGCCAATAATGAGCAAACTTGTACTGGAACACTTTAGCCAATAAAATGTCCATGGTGTTCCGCACAGGGGGAGGGAATCGCTGCCAACACTTCTACTTTTAATGCTTCACAGCCAATGAACATTAGGCTTGGGAAGGTCCTGCTTGGAACACATTACCCAATCAGATGTCCCTGATGCTCCGCGTAGGGGGAGGGAATGGCTGGCAACACTTCTAATTTCAATGGTTTACAGCCAATGAACATTAAGCTTGGGGACGTCCTGCTTGGAACACGTCAACCAATCAGATGTCCCTGCTACTCCGCGGACGGGGAGGAAATGGCTGGCAACACTTCTACTTTCAATGGTTCGCAGCCAATGAACATTAACCTCTGGAAGGTCCTGCTTGGAACATGTGAGCCAATCAGATGTCCTTGCTACTCCGTGCAGGGGGAGGGAATGGCTGGCAACACTTTTACTTTTAATGGTTCGCAGCCAATGAACATTGAGCTCGTTGTTGGAACACCTCAGCCAATTAAACGTTAATTTTGTTCACTGTCCGTGATAAAAGTGAACACCACATTATAAGTAAACATTACTGCGCATTATATTAAAGGAAGGTAAAGGAAGGCTGCAATATGGCGCATTGTTATTTTCCCGATATGATTTCCACAGCCTACTGAACGTTGCCACAATACCGCGCATCGTTGTTTTGCGGACGTGATTTCCACAGCCTACGCAACATTCACACTACCTGTCTCTGCACCGTACAGACTGCTTAAACAAAGACCACAGTGTTCCTACTACTCTTATACAATTATTCTCTTATTTTTCCCCCTACGCCGTTCAACTCAGACACAAAATGGCTGCCAACACTTCCTAGTTTCAACAGTTCGCAGCCAATGAGCCGCACGCTCGTGCCCGCAACGCCTCAGCCAATCAGATGTCAGAATTCTCAAGTATAGATATCTGTAGATTTTGATATTTCTCTAAAACTACTGAACGGACTTACCCCATTTAAACAAAAGCGTGCTTTCTGCACCAAGACCTTTCTCCCTGCCAAATTTGACGTAATTCCGTTCAGCAGTTTGACCTGTAGCCTTGTCTAAAGTTTCCTACGGAAATTGCATGGAGTAAACACGTTTTGGGACCCCCCTTTTTTCTCAGCCCCCCTTGACGAATCAGCCCCAAACTTTCAACATAGTAGCTGATCTGAAAAGAGAAGTTTTTGGGAAAATTTCATAAACATTCGTCAAACAACGCCAAAGTTATAAGCAAATCAAAAAACGCTTTTCCTATAGAAACGTGGTCCTAACTATAACTATCTACTGGCGACCGCCAGTAGATAATATATATATGTGATCAAGGCCGCTTGCACGGCCGAAACGCGTAATGGCAGAGGACTGGTAAAAATAAAAAGAATTTTGGCACTGAATGAGGTCTGCACTCGTTTTTCCGGAGGATTGTGGCGAGGAGAGGAATATATATATATATATATCATATTCGGAGTGATATGGCTCATTCATGCAGGTTGAGTATCCTATCACCTGCATGCGTTGAGTGGAAAAACAAGTATGAGTGAGATGCTACTTGTAGTAAAGTTATAGTCATATTTTCTGGTGCACGCATAACATCCTGCTCTTTTTCATTAGTTTAGCTGAGCAGAGAGATATACACATGCATCCGAGTTGAAAACTCTGCTTATTCTTTGGGAATTGCATTTATTCAAAAATCGTTGTTGGTGTACTAGCACTACGACTACCAGAACTAAGAAAAGTGATTCTAGGGATCCATCTTCAAAAGTAGAAAGCATGGCTCTTTTCTGTGTTATACATATTTGGATAAAGGTCCTCTATAAAAGTCTTGCCCATCCGTGTTAGATGGTTTAATTTTCGCTACAAGCGATTAAATACTTCAAGGCATCTTTGGACATTCAGTAGCCACAAAATGCACAAGGAAATCATAGGTTGCAAAAGAGAGAAACCAAAAGTACATGTCACGACTCGCTCCCTGCATTCTCATGCCCAACACCAGGGGGCTGAACTGTGGTACTCTCCAGTGTTCTAATAAGCTTCCAGACCCTCCCCTTCATGTACATACTGACTTCCAGCCGTTTAGACTCTACTTGGAAATGGCCATCCATGCCGGGTTTTGTGGAAGCCAGCCTGCTCATGTTTGACACTCTGTTACCTAGAATTCCCTGCTCACTGCTTTGTCTCCACCCCTGCAGGCCAAGGATGGGTGGACGAATTCAGCTCACCTGTGGCTGGCTGCTGCTAGCCTGCTCACACCTGATGCATTTGATTACTGTGAGCTCTTTTAAGCCCCAGCTCCCTTCAGTCCAGAGTTGGTCATTGTAGCTGTGTACCGGTTAGACCGATCCTTGTTTGCAGTGTTTCATGAGCTTTTGATATCCTTGTTTCCAGTGTTTCCTGAGCTTTTGATATCTTTGTTTCCAGTGTTTCCTGAGCAATAGTTATTCCTTGTTCCTGAGCTGCTGCTGTTTCCCTTGTTCCTGAACTAGCACTGCCTGCAGTGCTACCTTGACTCCTGAGCCTTAGCATTCCTTGTTCCTAACCTGCAGCAGTTTCCCTTGGTCATGAACTAGCACTGCCTACGGTGCTGCCTTGACTCTTGAGCTTTTGCTCAATTCTAGTTCCTGCTCCAGCACTGCCTTCAGTGCTACTTTGTTTTCTTGACTCCTGAACCAGCACTATTCTTGTATACCCCTGTAGCCTCCCCTTCTGTATATCCTTTTCCAGTCCCTGCTTTTCTTCCCATTTCCTTGGTTCCCGGTCCTAGTTTGCTGTCTTTCTATTCTGCTGTCTTGCTTCTATTACCTTGTATGTTTGTTACTTACTTTCGACCAAGTGTGCCCTGTGATTTCCTTCCTTTCCTGTTAAGCACTCCTCCTTGCTAGCTCCTTGTCTATTGTGCTTGTGTTTAGTTCTAGCCCCTTGCTGTTACTGCCATGCGTGTTCCTGTTTGATCGCCAGGATCCGTGGGCACAGTTGACTACCTAGGTGGTGTTTCTTGTTCACTGTGAGTATTGTCTTTGAGTTACATTTACAACATCACCATAGGTATATGCTCCACAGACCCTGCCTTTGCATGCATATCCTATATGTGGGTATATGCAGTCAGTATCTGTAACAGCAATTGTGGGTGAAGAACTTACTGAGCTTCAGTCTTACCGTGTGGAGCTCCTGAGTTCTTTACCCCACACTCCCTTTATTGTTCATGTTGTGGTGTGTGTGTTATATATATATATATATATATATATATATATATATATATATATATATATATATATATATATGTATATATGTCTGCACGTCCATCCTGGATGTAGTTATTCTGAATGCTAAATAACCTCTTGAGTGCCCATCCTTTGAGTTTTAGCCATCTTGTTCACTTGTACAGGCTTCTCCTTTGGGTCCCTTTTCTCCTCTGACTTCCTGTGTGATCCTGAGCAGCGCTGTACTCCTCTTTCGGTGTGCATTTTCTACCCAGTTCCCAGTCCTTGCCCAAGTCCCTGTCTGTGTTCCCGACATAGTCCCGGACAGTCCCTGACAGAATGACCACCCCACATTTCAAGGGTCACTTGTGAGGTTTCTGTGCATTCAGTTAGCTACTACTTTTTTTTCTCAGAGCTCTGCCAGTCAGTTCTTGCCAAGATGTTTAGCGTCAGATCCAGAAAGTCTGCGCATGTTGGCAGACATCCATTACCAAGACAGCACAGTTCCATACAACATATTAGAAAGTCCTTAGACTCTAGAGATCGATTCATGGAACAAAACAGACTTTTACGTGCTGAATATTATTCCCTGTGGTTGGCTGATCCTTCAATGTTAGATTTTCATTCTATCTGTAACCCTGATCCTCACCTGATGTCAGCCAGTGACCTACAGGATGAAAACGAATTTCTGCAAACCTTGTTAGCAGCAGAAAGACAAAATAGTAAATCAAAGAGTGATACTGTTAAGGGAATTTTTCTGAAGTTTGTAACTCAGAGATCATCTGTCAAGACAATCTTTTCTTTGAAGACAATTTCCAGACACAGTTTTTATTGACACGTTACCAAACTAGTAGTTCAATGATACCAGTTAAAGCTTGTTTAACCACACAACAGACAAAGAAAGAGCAGATGCACTATATAACCTCTGTTTTCCATACAAACGATATACCTCAGTCTTGTGACCCAGTGAAGATCACAGTCCCTGATACTATAGAGAGAATGTTTAATGCTACATTCAAAGTAAACAATCAGATTAACAAAAGAGATAAAACCCAGACAGCTAATAGCCAGTTAAAACAAAATCCAAGGTTTAGTTCTGTTGCTTGTTGTGAAATTGCCAAGCCTACCACTGTCTTTGTAGAGAAAGATCTAGAGTCTTCACAGGATATAATTAAATCTAAGATTCTTGAATTACAACGAGAGAATAAAATGTTTCAGACCCTGTTAAAATGCTATAACCCAGAATTCAAGTGGGAATGTAAAACCTCTGTACAGGACTACTTTTCCACCTCTATGTTAGCCTCCTTAGAAATGGAGAATAAAACCTTGCGCTCTCTTTTGCATTTCCTCAGAGCTGGTCCAGTGATTGTGTGAATAATACTGTGGCTGATCACTCAGATTCCGCTCAGAATAGCCATAGTACCTTGTCTCACAAGGCAGTTAATGAAGATATTTGTTTGAAGTCTGAATTTTCTAACTCTTCTGGTGTTTTGACTTCTAGTGCTAAATTACATCTAGGCACTACATCTGAGATGTGTCCCTCCACTTTTCAGGAACCGCAAATGCCAGGCAAAACAAAAAACATCTCTTTGCTTTCTTTTCCTGGTAGTGAGGTCAGTTCTATCTCAGAGATAAACCATAGACAGGCCATTGACATACAGACAACACCTGAACCAGTGACCCACATAATCCCTAATGTGACAATATCCTGTGACTCAGACCATGCTCTTGATTTTACTGCTGCGACTAAAGTCAACCTCCTCGCTGAGAAGAAACAAAATCCTGACCCCTTGTTTGCTGTTTTGCCTTCAAGCACACCACATATTGAAAAGTCAGGAAATTATAGTACTGTATGCTCTGATGCACCTGTACCACCTTGTAATGCAGAAGAAAATGAAAAACCTTCCAAAGACCGAGTAATCTCTGACCTGTTTCCTCTTACTAAGACATGTGAACTGCCAAATGGTAAAGAGAGTCTGGTCATCAGAGACTCTAAGATAAGCAGTATTCTTAGCCATCCCGAAGAAAGTGCCTCAGTGTGTTTTAATGAGCCAAGGAACTGTGAAGATTTCACTATTGACAATAGGGAATCTACAGTTCACGGGCTATCGCCATTCCCAGATTTTAAAGTCTGTCATCCTTGTGCATCTCAGCCATCAGCTAGTCTTTTTGCAGAGTCTCCAGAGTCCTCATCGGCCTGCTGCCTTCTGAACTTCAGCATGCAGCCTGACTGCCATCTGAGCCCGAGCCTGCAGCTTGCCTGTCATCTGAGCCTGCAGCCTGCCTGCCATCTAAACCCGAGCCTGCAGCCTGCCTGCCATTAGTACCAGAGCCTCCAGACTGCCTGCATTCAGAGCCCAAGCCCTCAGCTCACCTGCCTACTAAGTCAGAGTCTCCAGCCTGTCTGACTTTAGAGCCAGAACTTCCAGTCTGTCTGACTTCAGAGCCAGAACTTCCAGCCTGTCTGACTTTAGAGCCAGAACTTCCAGCCTGTCTGACTTTAGAGCCAGAACTTCCAGCCTGCCTGACTTCAGAGCCAGAACTTCCAGGTTGCCTGCCTTCCGAACCAGAGCTTCCAGGCTGCCTGCCTTCCGAACCAGAGCTTCCAGGCTGCCTGCCTTCCAAACCAGAGCTTTCAGGCTGCCTGCCTTCCAAACCAGAGCTTCCAGGCTGCCTGCCTTCAGAACCAGAGCATCCAGGCTGCCTGCCATCCGAACCAGAGCTTCCAGGCTGCGTGCCTTCTGAACCAGAGCTTTCAGGCTGCCTGCCTTCTGAACCAGAGGTTCCAGGCTGCCTGCCTTCCGAACCAGAGCTTCCAGACTGCCTGCCTTCTGAACCAGAGCTTCCAGGCTGCCTGCCTTCTGAACCAGAGCTTCCAGGCTGCCTGACTTCCGAACCAGAGCTTCCAGGCTGCCTGCCTTTTGACCCTATGCTTCCACTTTGCCAGCCTTCAGAGGTCTCAGTACATATATGTTCGGCCTCTGAATCTCCAGCATCAGAGACAAAACTCTCAACATGTAATCCTCCAGGGCCTGGGTCTCCTGCATACCTGCTTCCGGAGACACCTGCATGTGAGTCTTCTGTATGTCTTCATCCAGGGCCAGAGCCTCAGGTCTGCTTCTCGTTGCCTCCTTCATCTTCAGCCAGTTTGCCTTTGACTTCTGTGCCTCCTGCCAATTCTTTATCTGCTTTGGACCGTACAGTCAATCTGCCTTCATTTTCAGAGTGCTACTGCAACCTGCCATCATGTGAACCTCAAGCACCTTTGATGAAGGCTTCTAAACCCCCGTTACTGGATTTGGACGCTTCATGTTCTGCCTCCAAAACTGCTGTTTATTTACAGTCTATTATTCTATCCTCCAGACCATCACATTTTTTCCACAGTCCTATGGTATCTTGCACTACAACTCTGATAGAAATGGACCTATTTCATAGGAGCAAAGGCATTGAATCCAGTTCCAGATTACGGGAGCCGGTCTTATGAGGGGGTGTACTGTCACGACTCGCTCCCTGCATTCTCGTGCCCACCACCAGTGGGCTGAACTGTGGGACTCTCCAGTGTTCTAATAAGCTTCCAGACCCTCCCCTTCATGTACATACTGACTTCCAGCCATTTGGACTCTACTTGGAAATGGCCATCCATTCCCAATCCATGCCGGGTTTTGTGGAAGCCAGCCTGCTCATGCTTGAAGCAAGCCTGCTCATGTTTGAAACTCTGTTACCTAGAATTCCCTGCTCACTGCTTCGTCTCCACCCCTGCAGGCCAAGGATGGGTGGAGGAATTCCGCTCACCTGTGGCTGGCTGCTGCTAGCCTGCTCACACCTGATGCATTTGATTACTGTGAGCTCTTTTAAGCCCCAGCTCCCTTCAGTCCAGTGTTGGTCATTGTAGCTGTGTACCGGTGAGACCGATCCTTGTTTGCAGTGTTTCCTGAGCTTTTGATATCCTTGTTTCCAGTGTTTCCTGAGCTTTTGATATCTTTGTTTCCAGTGTCTCCTGAGCATTAGTTATTCCTTGTTCCTGAGCTGCTGCTGTTTCCCTTGTTCCTGAACTAGCACTGCCTGCAGTGCTACCTTGACTCCTGAGCATTAGCATTCCTTGTTCCTAACCTGCGGCAGTTTCCCTTAGTCCTGAACCAGCACTGCCTACGGTGCTGCCTTGACTCTTGAGCTTTTGCTCAATTCTAGTTCCTGCTCCAGCACGGCCTTCAGTGCTACTTTGTTTTCTTGATTCCTGAACCAGCACTATTCTTGTACACCCTTGAAGCCTCCCCTTCTGTATATCCTTTTCCAGTCCCTGATTTTCTTCCCATTTCCTTGATTCCCGTTCCTTAGTTTGCTGTCTTCCTATTCTTCTGTCTTGCTTCTATTACCTTGTATATTTGTTACTTACTTTCTACCAAGTGTGCCCTGTGATTTCCTTCCTTTCCTGTTAAGCACTCCTCCTTGCTAGCTCCTTGTCTATTGTGCTTGTGTTTAGTTCTACCCCCTTGCTGTTACTGCCTTGTGTGTTCCTGTTTGATCGCCAGGATCCGTGGGCACAGCTGACTACCTAGGTGGTGTTTCTTGTTCACTGTGAGTATTGTCTTTGAGTTACATTTACAACATCACCATAGGTATAAGCTCCACAGACCCTGCCTTTGCATGCATATCCTATATGTGGGTATTTGTAGTCAGTATCTGTAACAGCAATTGTGGGAGAGCAACTTACTGAGCTTCAGTCTTACCGTGTGGGGCTCCTGAGTGCTTTACCCCACACTCCCTTTATTGTTCATGTTGTGGTGTGTGTGTGATATATATGTATATATGTCTGCACGTCCATCCTGGCTGTAGTTATTCTGAATGCTAAATTGCCTCTTGAGTGCCAATCCTTTGAGTTTTAGCCATCTTGTTCACTTGTACAGGCTTCACCTTTGGATCCCTTTTCTCCTCTGACTTCCTGTTTCGGTGTACATTTTCTACCCATTTCCCTGTCCTTGCCCAAGTCCCTGACTGTGTTCCCGACATAGTCCCGGAAAGTCCCTGACAGTACAACCTTAAACATCAGTGTAACTAGGGCCGGAAAATGTTTAACCTTGTAAAAAAAATTAATTCTGTGAAATTTCGCACATTTCTTTTTAAGTGGGACAGATTTTAGGAGGAAAAGGCTTGCCGAAATTGGTTCATGTAGAAAATAGCTTGTGATAGACATTTATTCCTCAAACCCTGTAGTGGTTCCATCGCCATGAAAACTGTGGTGGAGAGGAAAGAAAGGGGGCCCTACAGGGCCCCCTTGTGCCTCTGCGCCATGTGAATGCACACAGTGAGGCACAACATGTACCCCCCCTGTGTGCATGCACACCAGTTCCTGCACAGCATGGACTTTACAGTCCGTGCAGTGCAGGAACTGTTTTTGGCGTTCTCATTGTGGCGCCCATTTTGAGGGCACTGCCGTTCGAACGTCAAATCTAAAGCCAGCCAGACATGAGTTACACTTGTAATCTGGCAGGTGGTCCGACCAAGGCTTTTGCGGTGCAGAGGCGGGGCAGACCCGGCTCCGCACTGCCAAAGTTGTAATCAGGCCCTAAGTGAATTTTACAACATTGCATGGAATTTCACTTAATTTTCAGGCAATTTGTGCATCTCTACAGTGGACAATATGTATTTATTAGTGGTCTATTAAAATGTATTTTCATCTTAAAAATGTATATGGCTAAAATCACTCACACACACCTATATAAAACGTTTTTAGAGGTTATCATTTCAGCTACTAAAATAACGTAAATACTAAAATGTGACCATGTGTGATACTTGAGCCATCCTTTTATATATAATTGGACGAAAAATGTAGAGAAGGAAAGCTTGTTTCTCGCGTGAACTCTAGAAACACAAAACCATCAAAGTCTATTGGAAATGCATAAATGGCTTCAAAGGCAGGGATTTTATCAATGCACTTACAAATGTGTGCTCCCAGGAGAAGATAAAGCTAGGCACATGCTTACTTAACCAATAACTATTACATTAAAAATAAATGGAAAGTGCCATTATAAAATTACATTAGGAGCAAAAATGCCTGCTCCTCTGAGAGCATGATTCTGTGAGGCTGTTACTAAAACCATGTTTAATTAACAATAGTATGACAACTTGATGTTCTGGAAAAATTACTAGCGGGGAAGAGCATCAATAGAATTCGGCGAGCAAACTGGCACTCACAGTCACTTTTACTTTAAAGCTCAGCCAGCCTTTTTCCAAGTGATTAAAATCAGCGGTGACTGCTGTACTCTGGCACTGCCTGCCGTCCTTGCTTCTTTACTTTGGTTTGTTTACTCTCCTGGGTTTGCCGCAGAATGAAAGCGAGCATCATTTATTCTCTGTGTTTATTGTTTGATTTCAACTTGAGTCTCCTCTATCGACTTTTTCGAAGCTGGGTGAGAGCCAGGCAGCGCAGGACAGGTAGATCTGTTCTTTAAAACGTAGAAATACCGAAATCCTTTTCACTCACAAGCAATCACATGAATTGATTATTACGCACCAGCGTTCTTCAAGTGGAGCTGCTATTATTTCTGCCGTTCCAGGTGCACTTTTGTCGGTCTTGTGTTTTTTTGTGCCGTGTTAAATTGTCAGAACAGCACCCATCTCTGTGCTTGGCGTGTGGATTCCAGGGACAGCGGTTTCCATAGTAACAACCTCCAGAATGAAGTTCCGCAAAGTTGTTACTTATCGGGTGAGTGTGCCATGTTTCTAACATTGTAAGCGTCTTGCAACAATTGAGGGCATAGCATGAACAATTTCCGTCTGTGTTTGGCACTGTTTGACACACCCTTTGCACACATCTAGCCGCATGACTGGGATTTGTATAGCCAATCATCCTTTAGGGCCTGTGCCTTCTGTTGTTATTAGGACTGGAGCTCATAATACATGTATGTTTCACCAATTAGGAGAATATTTATGAAGGGAGTTTGCATCACGTTTGCACCACGCAACATTGTACATGCGCAATGAAAGCCCAAAAATGTGATTTATCAAAGCATGCAAGGCCACTGCGTTGCATTACTCTCTCTGGGAAGGCATTCTATGGGTGTTACGTGGGCGTTGCCACGCAACTCTCATGGATTTTGGCGCATCCCCAGATTTACCATTACTGGTAGACATGGGAATGCGCCAAAATGCTGTGCCTTCCCAGGGGAGGCGTAACGAGGAGAAATATTTTTATTTCCCCTCGCTACTTCCTCTTTGTATGTGTGTTGCATTCTGCAGAACACATAGATTAAGGAATATGCCTCAGGGTATTGTTTTTGTGCAAGAAGGGGCCCCTTTCAGCACAAAAAGAATCCTACATGCAATGGATGCATTGTAGCACCATGGTGCAAGGGTGCCTGCGTTGAGGCTAGACAGTCCATTGTGCACTTGCGCTGGGGAAAGGACAGGACGGTGTCGTATTTGGATAAATATGGCGCATTCCTGCCCTTTTCCTGTAATGCAGCACAGCAAGGTTACTTGCTGTGCTGAGTTACTTTGTCATAAATGTGCCCTTTAGTTTACATCTTATGAAGTTGTTACTAACTGAGAAAATGGCAAAAAGATCACATTTGGGCTGATTTGAAACAGTGCTTTTGAATAAAGTCAAATTTTGAATGCTTCAATTCAGGATAATTTTTCATTAGAAAAACGCATATCATAGATACTGCTGTACTGTAAAAATATTCTTGTCTACTGTAACTTTAATTTTACATTTGTGAAAAATTTGATTTTGTCTTATTCTCAGCAAGGAGCAATTTCACAAATTGTGCACCAATTGATTAAAATATAGTACGTGTGTCTGTGTTAACCAGAATGTCTGTGTGCAAACTTTTAAACTCTGATTATGAGTGAAGCAGACAGGAATTAAAGTATGGAATTTCGCGCTGCCTAATTCAGAGTAGGCGGCACTGCCACACCTTTTTTTCACAGGCGAGGGAACACCAGACCCAAATTTTCTGGGGTATAACTTTACTTGAAAAATCAAGAAGTTTTGGCTACAGCCAAGCCTCATTCCAAATGTTCATTTCTGTTTGAGGCAGAATATATCTTTCCTTCCCCTCTTCTACTCCCCACACCATCCTGGTCCCCCCTCACTCCATACTGAGACAGAAGCATACATTTACCTCCTGCTCTGAGCAAGTGGTAAATATATGAGGTAAGCCCAAAAGAACTGGGAATTTTCAGTGGTTTTACGACCAGTAAATCCAGTCCCACAGTAGTTCCCCATTTCATGGGGCTTAATTCCAGTAGTGGCTGGTATCGGGTGAAAGTGGTGAGGCAGCGCAGGGGACAAAAAACACAAAAAGAACTTACATGGCTGCCTCTCGCCACTCTTCTGCTTTCTAATGACTGCTGTGCACAGGCTGAGGCTCTGAGACTCCCCTACTGCCAATCACAGCACTTCTTTCATGCTGGTAAGAGAAGCACTGGGATTGGCCTGAGCACGCTGGTTTCCACTCCATCAAGGACTAGGACCATGTGCCTGCTGTTCTCTCTACCCGGCAATGCAGTTCGGGTTGGAGAGATGTCGCAGTGCCCACCACTCCCTCTCTGTGCCTGCTGCAGTGTTCGGTTAATATGACTCTGCACCCAAGACTCAGATCCCAGAAGAAAAATAAAATCATAATAAAACTGCTTTATTATCATTTTATTTTTCAATTTTTGCAGCTCTTGTCGGGGGGCAACGTTCCTCCTCCATAATGAAGGAGTTGCCTCTGTTTAATTCATAATTGTATGGAACTGCAGGTTTACCGCACTGTAACACTAAATTTGCATATAAATTTACCACCCTGCAACTCTGAATCTAGGCCACAATGGGCCATATAAATCACAGAAACGTGGCAGTATATGTTCAAATATGCGCTCAAACTGTGGGGCATATTTACAAGCCCCTGTCGGCACAAGAACATAGCGTATATTGACGTTCCTGTGTTGATTAGGACTTGGCCTTATTTACAAGGCGGTGTTAAGCTACTGAACGTGGCTTAACGCCACCTTGTAAATAAGATACACTTTCACGCTATACTTAGCGTGAAAGGGGTGGGCAATGGTTGTTGTGGAGGGCGTTCCACAGCAACACTCATGTTTTTGACGCTGCCCCTATTTACAAGGGTGGTGTATAGGAGGCAGCTGCAAAATTAAAGCCAGGGAAAATCTGGTCTTAGCATGGCAAAACTGCATTGTGAAGCACACATAGAAACAGCAAAACACCATGAATGATTGTTGATGTGCAGGAAAGTGCCTCTTCCTGCACATAAACAATCATTTAAAAAATGACTATTTGCAATTTCTATGTGTGCTGCATAATGCAGCACACATAGAATTACAAATCGCCATTCTGCATTGTTTATGTGCAGGAAGGAACACCTTCCTGCACATAAACAATAATTCCCTCAACTCAGGCACTATTGCACAATGGTGCAAGGGTGCTGCGTTGGCGCTAGGCAGCTGAGTTCAGCACTAGGGAAAATGCAGGGATGCACTGTATTGTTGTAAATACGGTGCATCCCTGCGTTTTCAGAATGGCGGAGCACAGCGTTTGCTATTTTGGCTTAACGCTGCGGTCCAAAGCAAACACAAGGAGATGATGGACGGAGCAGTGAAACTTTTCAGACACTCATCCCCAGTCACAGATCTGGGTTGAATCCATCATCGTTCTTTAGCTCACTTCGCCATCCCAGTTCAGACACAGCTATATGCAAATCAGTCTTGACCCTGTGCCTCTTGGAAACAGTCCAGCCCGAACTGCCAAGCCATGTCTTCCCTAGACCGGAAACAAGCATCCTGGGGCCGGTTTTGGGCTAACAGCCATCATCAGTCAGGCTAGCTTGAATCCAGTGGCAAAGTGAGCAAGGGACCCACGTCTGGGCATACCCTGCCAACTTAGGGTGAACAAAGCAAACACTAGGAGATGTTGGTCGGAGCGCTGAAACTTTTCAGACACTCACCCCCAGTCACAGATCTGGGTTGAATCCATCATCGTTCTTTAGCTCACTTAGCCACCACCCCAGTACAGACACAGCTATATGCAAATCAGTCTTGACCCTGTGCCTCATGGGAACAGTCCAGCCCAAACTGCCAAGCCATGTCTTCCCTGGACCAGAAACAAGCATCCTGGGACCGGTTTCAGGCTAACAGCCCTCATCAGCCAGACTAGCTTGATTCCAGTGGCAAAGTGAGCAAGGGTCCCACGTCTGGGCATACCCTGCCAACTTAGGGCGAACAAAGCAAACACAAGGAGATGATGGACGGAGCGCTGAAACTTTTCAGACACTCACCCCCAGTCACAGATCTGGGTTGAATCCATCATCGTTCTTTCGCTCACTTCATCACCCCAGTTTAGCCACAGCTATATGCAAATCAGTCTTGACCCTGTGCCTTATGGGAACAGTCCAGCACGAACTCCCAAGCCATGTCTTCCCTGGACCGGAAACAAGCATCCTGGGACTGGTTTCGTGCTAACAGCCCTCATAAGCCAAGCTAGCGTGAATCCAGTGGCAAAGTGAGCAAGGGACCCACGTCTGGGCATAACCTGCCAACTTAGGGCGAACAAAGCAAACACAAGGAGATGATGGACAGAGCGCTGAAACTTTTCAGACACTCACCCCCAGCCACAGATCTGGGTTGAATCCATCAACGTTCTTTAGCTCACTTCGCCACCCCAGTTCAGACACAGCTATATACAAATCAGTCTTGACCCTGTGCCTCATGGGAACAGTCCAGCCCGAACTGCCAAGCCATGTCTTCCCTAGACCTGAAACAAGCATCCTGGGACCGGTTTTGGGCTAACAGCCCTCATCAGCCAGGCTAGCTTGAATCCAGTGGCAAACTGAGCAAGGGAGCCACGTCTGGGCATACCCTGCCAACTTAGGGTGAACAAAGCAAACACAAGGAGATGATGGACGGAGCGCTGAAACTTTTCAGACACTCACCCCAGTCACAGATCTGGGTTGAATCCATCATCGCTCTGTAGCTCACTTCGCCACCCCAGTTCAGACACAGCTATATGCAAATCAGTCTTGACCCTTTGCCTATGGGAACAGTCCAGCCTGAACTGCCAAGCCATGTCTTCCCTGGACCGGAAACAAGCATCCTGAGACCGGTTTTGGGCTAACAGCCCACATCAGCCACACTAGCTTGAATCCAGTGGCAAAGTGAGCAAGGGACCCTCATCTCCTTGTGTTTGCTTGTAACGCTGCGCTCCGCCATTCTTTTGTAAATATGCCCCTATGTTTTTTATATTGCTCACGACTGAGCCTCAGGTCTAGAAAAAAACAGTGTGCAAAATGACCTGATTCTTTGGAGCAGTCAGTATTACCAAGAACTGCACATCCCCACGGCCAGTGTAGTGCAGCAGCAAGCCAAGTACTTCAACGCAAAGTATACTCATATTCAATTAGATCTTTCTTCTGTTCGTGATGGTGTGCTGGCAGTAAGTCGTGCTCCATTCAGCGTCCGTCAATTTCAGGATATGTTAAAGAGCGCTATGTTTTGATAAATTTGAAATGGGAATCCAATTTGCTGCCGGTAATGAGAATCTGCAATAGTAGTCACTGACTAATTAAGACAGAAACGAGGCAACAAAATACCCAAAGGTACCGAACAGAGACTGGTGAGCCCTTCAGAACATATTAGTAGATTAATTACAAGACAAGTGTTGGTGGACTCTGTTATTGACCAGCTTAAAATTGTTAAAGTGCTTAGGTGTCATTTTCTCATTAAATGAAGGAATATACCACAATTTCAAACATTCACTCACAGCTTAAATTGTTAAATCGGTAGCAAACATGCAGAGGGTTCCATTTATTTTGTTTATATAATTTGACAGAATATGACTGCTTGAAAAGTTAATATATTTTGAAAAAGATATGACGACTGTTACATTAAATCATTCAAGCTCTGTTGCTGAATTTGAGACATCAGATTTCTCCACTAATCCCGAATCTTTCATTAGGAAACATTGACAGATGGGAATTCATTTCTTTATGCCACATGACAGCCTATGTGAGAACAAACAAGGAGCCTCTTGTTCCTTAGCCAGCTAATCATTATCTCGATACACATGTCTGAACACTATATAAAATGTAATAAATAAATTAGCGGATTAAAAACAGCATGTCCTAATCTGAAAATTAAGGTGTCTTCCACAATTTTTTAATTTAAATTAACATTTTGAACATACATGAGGACTTCCACTTTAGAGCATTTATGTATTCATTGCAAGACCAGAGGCTCTTTGACTGGGTAAAGTTGCAACTTTTTTTATGGCAAAGCCTGTGTAATTTCCCTTAGAACTATGGGTTTTACAACTACCATGCTAGGGTGGCCACCACGTAAAAATCAGACCTTTTGCAATGATTTCATCATGCAACTCTCCATTCTGAGCTATGTACAGGGCTTTAAGTGGGCAATGTCCCGCCGGTGCTGAGCACCGGCAGTTCTAAAAAGCAGGTGTCGAGGAGGGTCCTTATTGGACTCTCCATTTTTACCATCCCCTCCGGGTGATACAAAAAATCTTAACTCTGCAGCAGTGGATTGGGAGGTAAGGATTGGGTTAAATTTTTGTCTATGCGACTTGTTGACTTTTTTACTTGACTACACTTATGTTTATTCTTTGTAGATATTTTCACCTTTTCTTCTTACTTTGTGGTCAAGGGATTGCTTGCACAATATGCTCACTCATGCTCAAGTTCCAAACGGGGAACAATACACGACAAACACATGATGATTCTCATGGGCCTTCCAATAGCCAGAGTCTCACGACAATCAGGGTTCTTTATTTTGACCGTGCAAGTTGATGAATTCATAGCTGGGAATATGAACCTGGCGATATCAATTAAAAAACGGAAATGATGACTCCGGCCCAAAAGTCAATTAAAATTATATCACTGAGGGGCCGATTCCGATCTCGGCCGGTAGGGCTCCGAATCGGATTCGGCTTTACCGGATCCGATTCGGAGCCCTGTTTCCCGACCGAACCGTACACGGGTCCGGCCGAGCGAGTACGATGCGAAATCTCCGACCGACTCGTCCGGGCGTCCCGACCGCTCCGACCGACTCGCTCCCGGCTCGAACCGCTCCGACCGACTCCGCTCGGACTCGACTCGCACCGCGCAATGGAGACGTTTCCCGGCCGGGTAAGTACGATGCGCGCCGCGAGCAGTCCGACCGAGCCGCGCACTCCGGCTCGTAAGAGCTGTCGGAGCCGTACTTTGGGGGTCCGTGTCGGACCCCCTGTACGCGTAGCCGCGCGAGTCGCACACAGGGGGACCCATGGGTCCCCCTACCTGTGCGTGTACGGCGCGATCGCTCGCCGCGCACCCGCTGTAGGGGCGCCTTGTCCGACTCGCACCCATTCAGTCAATGGGAGCCCGCGTACGCGTTGTACGACCGGCTCCCATTGACTTCAATGGGAGTCCGACCGACTCGAGTCCGATAACATACGGACGCATCGTACTCGTTCGGTCGGACTGCACGGGTCCGATTCGGTCGGAAATCTCTCCGGGTCCGGCTCGGTCGGAGGAATTTCCGGCCCGAATCGGAATCGACCCCTGAATGTCAAAGGTCTTAACCATCCGGTCAAAAGGAAAATAATTTTTACTATAGCTATAAACAAAAGGCAGACATCACCGTACTGCAGGAAACAAAAATAGATGCCAATCTTGCTGAATCATTCAAGGGCACCCAATTCTCAGACGTAGTCTGCTCAGCTTCTTTAGGGAACAAAAATGGGGTAATAACACTGATCTCAAAGAAATCCAGGATAAACCTAATTTCGCACTCCACTGATAAACAAGGGAGATGGGTCACTTCCAAACTACAAAAAGAGAATTCTGTCCTCTTTGTAACAAACATATATGCCCCCACCAATGATGACACAGGTTTTTGGGAAGACCTAGAGGAAAACATTAAACGGGTCCCAGACACAGCTACCTCAATCATTGCTGGTGTGATTTCACTCTTCCACTAGATCCCAACATTGACAGGAATTCCTCTTGACAATTTAAACCAAATAAAGCACACAAGGCGCTTAAAAATCTCTGTAATTGATTTAACATGAAAGACGCATGGAGACTGCAGAATCCGACCGAAAGAGAGTATACATTTTATTCTTTCCCACACAATCCATAGTCTCGCATAGATAACTTTTTAATATCAGCGAATGCATTAAACAAGATAGACCAAACAATAAGAGAACGGAGAGTGATATCTGATCATTCTTGCATTACTCTAACACTTATAGACTCAACTACTCCGCTTAAAGAACCGCTATGGAGATTTCATGATGATGTCCTCTCCTAGGCACAGAAAAAAATGCAATTGAAGAAGCAATTACAAACTATCTACTTGAAAATAAAGAAAATGAGACTTCACATCTAGTAAGATGGGAAGCATTAAAATCCACCGCCAGGGGAGTAATTTTAAAAATCAAATCAAACATGATCAAGGAAGCAAACTCACAATTATTTAAGCTAGAGAATGATATTTCCAACCTGGAAAAACTGCATATTTTAAAAAATGACCCAGAAACCTTAACCAAGATCTTAATTAAAAAATATGAATCAATAAAATAATTAGCACCTGTGCAGGTATCTGGATAAATAAACAAAAAAGTCTTCGACTCTGTGAAGCTAAGAAAGCAGCTAGCCTTGTACTTAAAATTCAAAAGCCAGAGGTATGCCATCAACGCAATTAAAGACAGTTCGGGCAATATCCATACGAACCCACACACGATTGCTAACACATTTAAAGACTTCTACCAAAACCTATATGATACCAACCCAAACATTATCCATCAGGACATCAAGCAATACCTCGACGGGGTCTCACTCAATTCCTTAAATGACCAGGAAAGGGACTCTATTAATGGCCTGATCACTATGGAAGAATTAGAAACCACCATCAAAAAACCCAAACCAGCCGAAGCTCCTGGTCCGGAGGGTTATAATGCCACCTTCTATAAAACATTCGCTGAACTCCTAAGGCAACCACTACCACACCTATACAATCATTTTACATCCTCTGGACAAATATCAGGTACACCGGCTGAAGCTATAATTACAGTCATCCCAAAAGAAGGTAAAGATGCTCTATTAACTAAGAACTATCGACCAATCCACCTAATAAATCTTGACTGTAAAATATATGCCAAGATCTTAGCTAACCGATTACACAAACACATTGCCAAACTTATTCACTCATCCCAAACAGGATTCCTGAGACAAAGACTATCTAGCGACAATACCAGAATTTTCTGCCATGCAATTGATAAAGTGAAATTGCGTAACTCACCGACTGTCACCATAACACTTGATGTAGAAAAAGCATTCGATAAAGTTGATTGGTCTTTCCTACACGCGACACTTAAGAAATTTAACTTGAGAAACTCCTTAATACGCATGATTATGGCACTTTATTACAATCCAAAGGCAAGAGTTAGAGCAGGAGGAGCTATCTCCTCTTTGTTCCCATTTAAACAGGGTACCGGACAAGGTTGTCCCCTGTCCCCCACACTCTTCCTATTAGTGATTTAACCGTTCCTTCAATATCTTAGGGATAATCAGAATATCCCGGGTATAGACTTCGGGACAACGAAATACAAAGTTGCAGCCTATGCAGACGACGTACTAGTGGTCTCAAAGGATGCAACCACTGCTATACCGTCTCTCATGAGATCTATTCATGATTTTGCAGAAGTCTCAGGTTACTCCCTCAACAAGGACAAAACAGAAGTTAAATTACTTAATCTATGCGGCAGTAGAGAAGTATTGGGAGATTCCGGACTGACGTGGCAGACAGGCACAATCAAGTACCTAGGAATAGAATTCTCAAACAACCTTATCACTAGCCTAGAAGAAAATGAAAATATTACTTATAAAAAATCACAGAACTACTGAATGGATGGTCACCAAAATTTCTAACGTGGTGGGGGAGAGTGGAAACAGTTAAAATGATGATAATGCCCCTTCTCAACTACCTCATTAGCATGTTACCTATGATATTATCAGACAAAATTCCTAAAAAGAATTGATAAGGCCCTTAACTGCTTTCTATGGCAGGAGATGAAACCAAGGATCTCCTTAGGTAAACTCAGGCTAGCCAAGAATAAAGGAGGAGTAGGCCTACCAAATTTTAAGAATTACCAGACGGTCTACCTATGTAAGGAAGGTGCTGCATGTTTCAAGATAAGTTTGAATACAAACCACAGTGGCTAGAAGTAGAAAAAAACTTGATAAAAGGCATCCCACTCCCAGCTATCATGACAATGTGCATCTCCTCTCTACTGCATTCAAAATACATTATTCAAAACACTAAAAATGCTTTGAGTTGTCTAGACATACACTCCACCACAAAAATTGGCGCATCAAACCTGATGGCGATCTGGTTCAACACCAAAATAAAAATAGATAAACAGACAATATATTGGCGGGACTGGTCACAAAGAGGTATTAACCTGATCAAAGATCTGTATGAGGATAACATCCCCATACCATTCTCGGCTATTAAAAGGGGAAGAGGATTAGATGACATAGACTTCTATAACTTCTTGAAACTTAAAGTACAGAACTCTAAATTAGGTCTGAAGCTTTCTCCCCCCTCGCTTCCTATCAAACTGACTCACCTGGCAAATGCCGGGCACATGGTATCAAAAATCTATAAGATCTTACTCCCTGAACCACTTAAAGCCCATATAATCTCTGAAAAGAAAAATGGGAATCTGAGCCAAATAGTAAGGCAATATAGCTTGACTGGGAGCAGATCCATCTAATGCCTTTCAAAAATAAAATAACTCCCACTCTATCCCAGACAAAGTAGATGATTATAAATAGGAAGTATTGGACCCCAGCCAGACTATATAAGCCTACTCTTATCCAATCCCCGCAATGCTGGAACTGTAATTCACTAATAGGGGACCTACCGCACATGCTTCTGTTCTGCCCAATGCTGCAAAGTTTTTGAGACAGGATCTTTGTGCATATCACCCAGACTCTACATATCACACCAATCAAAGAGTTATCATATATTCCAATAGGATTTCATGATCCAGAATTAAAAAAAGACACTGACTGTTTCCTGCTTGATCTAATGCTGACACTGGCATGTAAAATAATTCTGTGTAACTGGAAACAGTTTAACAAAATATCCTTCAAAATATGGCAAGAATGGCTAACCGTTCTGAGGGGAGCAGATAGTGCGATCCTTCAATCTTCTCCATGGCAATCTAGAAACAGGAAAATATTGGAATCATTAGGCTCCGCTTCACCGGCGTTTAAGCCGCCTTGAAAAATGTGATTGTATCACCCCATTTAAATGGGATCCGTAAATCCCTCAGGCAAGTAATTGTTCTAGGATCACCATATTCCTCATATATCCAACAGTCATACCCACGGATTACCAGTAAGTTTCACCTATTGGTACTACTAGTACCCCCTTGACCTTATTTTTGTTTACTTCTCTCACTCCTTATTTTTCTTTTTTGTGCTTTATTTACTATTTCTTTTTGTATATCTTTACGAAGGTAGGAGTTATTTGGTACAAATAATCTTAACTTGCTCATTAGAACCCAAGATCTCAATAATGCCTGAGCTTACAGGACTATCTCACATAACTAGTCTATATGCTAATGATGCAGCGCGTACAATGAAAAACTATTCTCCTCCCAGGTTACTTATAGGTCATCCAGGGGTAAACTATATTTCTCATATCCTCATGACGATGGGGCCCATAAACATCGCCTAACACACACACACACACCTGGATTTCCTTTTACACCTGTATGAAATTCTGTACTCCTAGGAGAAGCATGAGAACTAAATGGAGAACACCATTTTGTGTACCGCTGGAAAAGCAAGGATATCTATTTACCTTAATTTGTCACTTTCTTTTAGTTATTTCTTAAGATATTCCTGCTCATTGTTTTGTCGATGAATCATTCATTTAAGAAATTAGTTCATAGTGATTAAGACCAGCTGAATCACAATCAACCAATTACTCATGTCACAATCATTTAGGAAAATAACCACTGAGTCATTTTGGGTTTAAAGAATCTTAAATTTTATATAATTTTAAAAGCATGGAAAGAATGTAATACTTTATTCAATTATTCATTTTTAAATTCACAATTTTATTAAGCATAACCAATTTATTGCAGAAAAGGAAATTTTGTCATGAAGCCAAAAACCCTAGTTACCTGCCTAGCTTCCTAATTTAGCCTAATGATTTCTAACCTAACTTTGGGATTAGAAATAGCCTGATTCTCATACTCAACTGTAAAGTTAAGACAGCAACAGCAACTTCAGCTCGTCAGCATCAGCTACCTGCAACCCGTCTCCTCTACTGCAACCACGACTCTCGAACTGCCTGGAACTCTGACTGGAACTCTCTGGAACTGACTGACTCCCACTAAGAGTAGGCCCTCTTATACCCTAATTCTAACTTTGCTAACTAACTGTTGCAACATTAATATCACGCTTTTCTTTCATTGGTCCATGCATGTCAGCTTATTCATTCTTTAATCAAGTTCTCTTGGATTCAAAGGTCCTTGGATCATTTCCTTTCCCATACGCTTAAACATTTCCATCCGATTCGATCAGTCCATTTGTATCTTCTTTTGACACATTCAAGAATTCCGCAGTCATTGTCCTTTCTCTTGGGCTCCTTTCCCACGGACTCTCTCCTGATCATCACGGCACACTATCAGTTCAATTAGGTCACACCAGCCTTGACCATTTCTTGCATCCTAGCCTCTCAGAGACATCACGAGGTTCCAGATTTCTTCAATCTCATCCCGTACCACGTGTCCCCTTGCGCCTGCGCACATCTTCCCACTGGCGGCCATTTTATATCGCCACTCGGTTCTACTTTAGAAGCACTAATTTGAGGCAAATAAAACATAATTAAAATAGAGAAAATATCCCTTTCGTTTCCCTCCCGTCTACGTACCCCAATTAGTTGTTACCTAGCAAAAAGCGACATTTAAGCTGCTCCTTACTTACCATCACTATTGTTTTTGCAACAACACATTTTATTTCTATGAAGCACAAACATGCATTTATTTTATTTAGTACGCTTTTATTCTTACGTTATGATTAGACACACGGACATTCATTAATAGATTATTTAGCACATACATTAGCATATTACCATTCCCACATATACAATGTTGATTAATACATTTAAACGAACATTTTTAATTAATTAATTATATAATTTGTTAGGGGTTAAAAATTTTTATTTTCCTGCTCCATCAACTCCCCCTTTGGTGATTTTTAAATCACCACATAAAACCCAAGTCATACTTCTTTTCAGGCAGCATGTCTTTCATCCTTTACTTTCTGTTATTCATATCTCTGTCTCTTCTTCATCTTGCCTTTTAGTCTCTTTATACATGCTTTCTTTCATTTTCTCCAACTCAATTTCACCCATTTCTCTCTCTCTTTCTCTCATTATTCTGTTATTTCTTCTTATCTTATTCTGTCTTACTTTTCTCTTTATACATGTTATTACTATTTTCAATGTCATGGCTAACAATATCACTATAGTTGCTACTATTATAACTTTCCCTATTACTAGTTTACTCATCCTAGTTAACCAATTTGCTACTGAGGAAAACCCTCTACCAAGTTTTCCCAAAACACTTTCAACCTCCAGTGGAACTAATTCTTTGTGCAGACTTGTAATATTTGTAATATACTTCTGTATATTTTCACTGTTATCCGGAATGTAAGTACAACAATGTTGGACTTTCAACATTCCACAGACTCCACCCTCTTTGCCAAAAGAATATCAAGGGCAAGCCGATTTTGCATCACCATAGCTCTCATGGCAACCATTTCGGTATTTACCATTAAGAACCCTCCCGCAGTATCTGTAGACAAACGATCTACTACTGTGGATAACTTCCGAATTTTAAATGCATTCAAAGATATTCCCACTGCTGGTATTAATGCTCCAAAATATCACCTACAATTTCTGAAAAACTTTCCTTTTTCTACGTGTAAATCTATTAATCATCTTGTATGTTCCCTTTTCTTCTCTGTCCATGTGAAATTTTTTGGGAAAGACCAGGCCTACATAGCAAGTTCCATACCAATGGTCCGGTAACCTGTAATAAGCTCTATTCCCACAAATATAATAGATACCTGGAAATATTGGGTCCTTTCCACCTTTGAATCCCCAACCTCCCAGAATTTGATAATTGTCATGGCAGATACTGGAACCTACAAAGTAATTGTCATAGACTGTCTTATTTCTCTTAATGCACAACTTTCCTGTTTGTGGCCAATCTAAAGTCATTGCTGCATTTATCCTTTTCCCTTCATGATTTCCTTCCTCAAACGTCCATAAGCGTTTTCCTTCCTCTTTATTGCTTCTTTTGAAATTTCATTCTTCTTTCTTCAACCATATCTAAAAATACTTTTTCTTCTTTTCTTTAACTCACAGGTAAGGTTGTTACTAACTATTTCTTCTAACGTTAATTTTCTATGTTCTAAAAGAATTCTCCTAAAACTTTTGCTGGTTTTACTTTGTTAAGTTCTGATACTACTGGAATGTTTGCAAATATCTTATCTATATCAGTATAATAAGATTCTAATCTACCTGTTTTATAAAATAAACTTGCTATTACACTACATGTTATTCCATAAGTCAAAGGTAAGTGATGATAAGTCACACCTTCCGATACTGATGCAGGCAACTGCATACAAACATAACAATCTCTTACTTCCATTGTTTTTACGTACTCATACAACAACTTTGTAAAAACATTCTTTGAGAAATCTGTTACTGACCTATCCTTATGCAACTCTGCACTACTTCTTAAAACAACTTGTTCTTTAATATTAGTTTCTTTTTCTTGTTTAGTATCATTCTTTGCTTCTATCACAGCTACACTAATAGGAATTGTGATTGCTAAAACTATCCATATGGTCATTAATAACCCTGTATAAAAGCAGCACATTTTGCACCATCTCTTTATAAATTCACATTTATCTCTTCTATCCCTATTATTTTCCATTTTTCTTTTTCTTATTTGTTAAGTTTCAGAAAATTGTGTCACTACACCTCAAGATGACTTAGACGCCACTCTGCTTTCAAAAAGTCTTTGCTTGGTACTTTCTTTAATTCTCTCCAGAATTCTTTCGTTGTCACATCCGGTGATTTGTCACGTCCAGTAAATTTGTCACGTCCGGCAGAAGCACTATAAGTCTTCACTTCAGTTTCGTTGCATCTCACCTTTTCCCATCCGACTTCTCAGTCTCTTGTTTCCGTGAGTGTTTTCTTCTTCTTCTTTGTAATCAGTTAATGCAATATACAGCCACTCAGGTGACTTAAATTTTGAATTCACTTTCTTTGTCCTTTTGGACTTTTGTAATCTTTTTCCACTGGGTTTTTCTTGTCCCTTTTGACTTGTTACCTCATTTACTTGTTCAGCATCTTCATCTTCTGCTCTTATTATTCTATATCTCAATTTTCTTACATAGCTGTTGGGCCAATTATCTCCTTTTCTTGGCCTTTGGCTTCACCTTCTCTTTCTTCTCTTTCTGATCTCCAATTTCTTTTTCTTGATTCAGTCTTTGCTTTTTCCTCTCCTCCACTTTCTTCTGTTTCTGTTTCAACTGTCTCACTATTGTCTCTTATTTTGAAACTTATAATCTCGTCATCTCCTACTGGTGGATCTGTCTTCTCCTTTTTGTTTTCCCTTATCACTGTCCCTCCTCGGGGTTCTTCCGATTTGGTGTTTTCCTCCTTATCTGTTTCTGAATTTCCCTGTTTTCCTGTTTCTCTATCTATCCCTATTGCTCCTCGGGGTTCTTCTCGATTTTCTAACTTTTTGTGTACTTCTTTCCCTACTTCATCTATTAATATTGTTTCTGAAGGATTTCCACCATAACTTGTACTTGGTTGTTCATCTAACTCAATTTCTTGCTCAGTTTCTTCTCTAATTGGTTTATAACCCCAAGTTCTCTTTCGAATTCTTCCCAATTTGCAGCTGAATCATCAGATCCTGAAGTTGTGTCAGATATTTCCAGATGTCGACTTACAGGTCGATCTTCAAGTTCTGGAACTTCTGAATTTCTTTCTTCTTCTTCTTCTTGTTCCTCTTCTTCTCTAGAGGTGTTTTCCGTTGGGGTCTCCAGATGTCGACTTTCAGGTCGATCTTCAAGTTCTGGCACCCTTTCTTTTATCTTGGTTGTTCCAGCCGTTAAACTTTTATCCCACACTTCCAGACGCTCGACTCACATGTCGATCTGTAGGTTCTGGAATTCTGATTGTGTGGCTGGCATGAACCCAGTTCTTCACTCCTGCACACTTGACAGCAGTCGTTGTTACTAGGATTACCTGTCTTGGCTCATCCCAACGCGGAACTAGACAGTTTCTTCTCCTGTGGACTTTAATACGGACCCAGTCTCCTGGATTCAAGTCGTGGGCTGGTTTTCTTTCAAGAGTGGTCGCATCCGGTCCAACCTGATGAAACACAGAACGCACCACATCAGCCAGTCCTTTGCAATAATCCAGTATTAGATCATCAGTTATTGTTAATAACTTGTTGACTGGTACGTGGGCTTGTCTCATTGCTCGTCCCATGATCATTTCATGAGGACTGAGTCCCGTTTTCTTTTCAGGGATGCTTCTGATGGTCATCAGAACAAGAGGCAGTGCATCTGGCCATTTGAGTCCTGTAGCTTGACACATTTTCCCCAATCTGTTTTTAATTGTTCCATTTATCTGCTCTACTACCCCAGAAGCCTCTGGTCTGTAAGCACAATGTAATTTTTGTTTAATACTCAGTGCTTCACAAATCAATTGGATCAACTCATTTTGAAAATGTGTTCCTCTATCTGTCTCAACTGTGACTGGAAAACCATACCTCGGAATGAACTCTCGTAGCATAAGTTTTGCCACTGTTGTTCCATCATTCCTTCTTGTGGGGTATGCCTCCACCCAACGAGAGAACAAACAGATGACCACCAGAACATATCTTAATCTGTTACTAGGGGGCATCTCAATGAAATCCATCTGTATCCTTGTGAATGGACCTCCTTCTCGTCCTATTGTCCCTAGACTCACTACGGTTTTCCTTCCTGGGTTAAACTGTTGACAAATAAGACATCTTTGACAAAGACTTTCAGCAATGGTTCTGAATTTTGGGTTATACGAGGTCTGTCTAAAAGTCTGATCATTGCATCTCTCCCAATATGAGCTTGTCCATGGTACATCCGTGCCATGTCTGCAATCATGCTATCAGGCATAACTGGTCTTTCATCTCTGTATACCCACACTCCATTATCTTCCTGTCTTCTACATCCTGCTTTAATCCAGTAATCCTTTTCCTCATCTCTTGCTGTTTCTTGTAACTGCCTTACTTCATCCCATGTTTCGACTGCATTAGTGAAAAGCAAAGGACAAGAGACATGCTCCCTTTCTCTATTTTTGTTCAGGGACGCCATGTTTTCCGCACAATATCTAGCGATCTCATCAGCATAATTATTGCCGACCGCTATGTAGTCTTCGTTTTTCTTATGCGCCTTGCACTTCACTACAGCTATTTGTTTAGGCAGCTGTATCGCCTCAAGCAGTTTTTTAACATAATCTCCATTTCTGATAGGTGTTCCTGCAGATGTCAAAAATCCTCTTTGTGACCAAATCTGGCCAAAATCATGTACGATGCCGAAACCATATTGGCTATCGGTCACAATCGTGATTCGTACATTTTTCCCCAATTTACATGCTTGAATCAAAGCAATTAGTTCCGCAACTTGGGCTGACCTAACTCCTTTCAGACAAGACGCTTCCATCACAGTTGCCACTGTGCATACTGCATAAGCTGCGCTAACACTCCTTCCTTTGTGCGTAAACATGAACCATCTACAAACATGACATAATCGGATTCCTTTAACGGTTCATCTTTTATGTCAGCTCTTGGTTTTGTGCAATATTCCAGCACATTCAGACAATCATGATCTACTTCATCTTGTTCAATTATACTCTCTTCATCTGGCAATGATGTCGAAGGATTTACATTTATGCATCTATCTATGGTCACATTTTCTGCACTCAAGATGACTTTTTCGTACTTAGTCAGCCGACTATGTGTCATGTACTGTGTTTTTGTTCTTGTCAAAAGAATTTCTACTGAATGGGGAACATATACTCTCAGTTGATACCCCATCACTATACCTTCACTTTGTTCCAGACTTACACAAGTAGCAGCAACTGCTTTCAAACATCCAGGCAATGCTTTTGCTATAGGATCTAAAACAGCTGAAAAGTAAGCTATAGGCCTCTTCATGGTGCCGTGTTTTTGTACCAGTACTGAAAATGCACATCCATCTCTTTCACTGCAGTATAACTCAAAATCCTTCTCATAATCAGGCATGCCTAATGCAGGGGCCTCACACAGTTTCTTTTTCAATTCTTTGAAAGATTTCATTTCTTCTTTGTTTAACTCAAAATGGTCTTTTACATCTTTCTTTGTCAGTTTTTGTAATGGTTTTGCAATCAAAGAAAATCCACTTATCCATTGTCGACAATATCCAACCATTCCCAAAAACATTCTTACCTCTCTTTGAGTCATTGGTGCTCTCATTCCTTGAATCATTCTTACTCTTTCTGTCGCTATTTTCCGCACTCCTTTCTCAATTTTATGCCCTAAATACTGGACTTCTTTCTGACAAAACTGTAATTTTGAAGGGGACACCTTATGTCCTCTTTTCTCCAAATGGTTCAGTAAAGCAATTGTGTCACTTACACATGCCTCTTTGGTTTTCGATGCCACCAATAGGTCATCGATATACTGCACCATCACTGATTTTTCTGGCATTTTTAAATCTTCCAGAGATCTCTTTAGAATCTGATTAAAAATTGAGGGGCTTTCTGTATACCCCTGTGGAATTCGGCACCATGCCAAAATATGCTCTCCGAAACGGAATGCAAATAATGGCTGGCTATCTGGATGCTAAGGAATAGAGAAAATGCATGACACAAATCTATCACAGTGTACCACTCAGCTTCATGCGGAATTTGATATAGAATCACTGCAGGGTTTGGCACTATTGGACAGCATGGTACCACTATTTTGTTGATCTTTCTCAAATCCTGTACTATTCTGTATGTTCCATTTGGCTTTTTCAGTCCCATAATAGGTGAATTACATGGACTGCTCATGATTTCTTTCAGAATTCCCTGTTCAATCATCTTATTTATCACAGGAGTTATTCCTTCAATTATTTCTGGAGTTAATTTGTACTGTGGCGTGTTTGGATAACTTATCCCTTCTTTCACTGTCACTTTTACGGGATCAACTTCTCTCATTAATCCAATGTCCTCTCCTGTAAAATCCCACACACTTTCTTTTACTGCACCTTTTAGTTCTTCTGGAAGTTTTTCTGCCTCAAATGCAGGAAATAAACCATTCGTTTCAGGTTCTTGATTCATCAAAGTTACTTTATACAAAACATCTTCATCCGAAGTCTGAAAACCTATTCCTTCTGGTGTACAATAAATCGTGCAATTCATTTTACACAAAAGGTCACGACCTAGAAGATTTACAGGACTACAATCGCACACTACAAATTTATGCATTTTTCTAAAAGAACCAATTTTTACTTCTACCAATTCAGTAAGTGGGGTTTTAATCTGCTGATTGGCTACTCCTACCACTTGGATGCATTCACCTGAGAGAGGAAGGTTCGGAATTTCCACTGACCTAACAGTAGAACGGGTAGCTCCAGTATCGACAAGGAATGTTACGTTTGCTCCATTCACTTCTCCATCCACAAAGGGACCAGACTGATCTACCTCTAGAGTTGCGCCAAGCACGCACTCTTTCCCTCTCTTGCGCACCGTCAGAAACTTTCATCCGGGTCATCCTCACTCTGATGCAACCAATACTGGGAAATGTTAGCTGCTCTCGGCAACTGTGTTACCTGCTCTCCTCCGTAGAATCCTGTTTCTGTACTGTATCTTTGCTGGTTAACAGTGTTGGGAAGTGGTGGTTGTGGCACCTGACTTTGTTGAACAACTACCTCATTCTGCACCTGTGGAGTTAATGATTGATGTTCCGGATTAGGTTTAGGTGGGAACTTACACTCATTTCTCCAATGCCCTAATTTTCCGCAATTATGACATGGCCATTTCTTCTTTGCCTCTTCTAGACTCACTTGTCCTTTTCCTTTACCTATATTTGGTCGCATCTTATTCTGTCCTGATTCGTTTCCATTATTATTATCCAATTGGGCTTCTTGTTTTTCTGCCACTTTCACTTGTCCCCACATTGTTTTTTCTTTCAACTTACGCTGTTTACTCTCTATTTCATCACTACAATACTTAGCATACCTCAGCACCTCATCTACACTTGCATTCTGCCAGTTTATCATATGTTGCTTAATCATATCGCTTATTTCTTGTTTCAAGCCAAATACAAATCGGTATACAAAATGACTCATATCCTTCTCACTTAATTCCTCATAACCACTATACTGTTTGAAAACCAACAACAATCGCTCATAATATGCATGTACACTCTCCTTACTTTCCTGTGTAGTTCTATCAATCTTAACCCAATCTGTCTCTTTTGGAGGAATCTTATTTTTCAAAAAGGTAATCACCTTGTCGTATTTCTTCATCACATCTGGTCCTGGAGCTCCTGTCTTAGGATCTCTTGGATATTCTGTAGTTGGCCAGTCAACTGTAATCTTACATTCTGACCACAGATCCGTTGGTACCACTATGTCAAACAATCCATCCAAATCTATCCACAACACTTTCGACACCTTTACAAACCTTTCTACCTGTCGGTACCACTCAACTGGCTTTTCTCTTAACTTTGGAAAGTCATTTGTAAATGACAGGATGTCCTGCCTAGTCCAGGGAACATGCACATAACTACCACCTGGAGTTTCTCTCATAGGGTACTCTTTAACAACATGTTCCTTTTCTGTTATCATAAAAGCCAATGAACCTTTGTCTACACTTTTCTCATTCTTCTTTGTCCATCTAATCTTCCATCTGTCCACATCACCCCATTTTCTCAACAAAACAATCAACTCTTTTATCTGTGTCAGCCTTCCTGCTGTATTCAAATTTTCAATATCTTTTTCACAAAAATCTACTCTGTATGGTTTCTGCAACGTTTTTACTTTTGCAAAATCTATTCCAATCTCACCGGCCACTTCTTCTAGTTTGTCATGTAAATTCTTTGCCCTCCATGTTATACTTTTGCACAGAAACATTATTTCATCATCCTGATAATTCTTTATCTTTTCTGTACCAATCGTTCCTAGAATTAATTCTTCCATGTCAATTTTCAATCTGATCACATCTAATGGTTTTTCTTCTGTTTCTTTTATTTTAAAAGCTTTTATCCACTCATTTAACTCATCAGGAGTCGGACCTATAGGAGTACTATTTATTTCTGTCCAATTTCCACTCTTTTCAGGTGTCACTGTTGCAGATTCAGTTACCATAGGCATTTTCCTACCGCTACACTCATTCACTGTCAAATTTTCAGGTGGACTTGGTCTGTAAGCACTAGTCAAATTGCTCGTACCTGGACTTGTTTCCATTCTTTCCTTTTCTCTTTGGAATTGCGAACTCAAGGGAATCACCAAAGATCGTTCATCAATTTTCTGATTCTCGAAAACTGGTATTACTGGACTTATTGTTACGGGTACGGTAACTGCTTCCATATTCTTGGTTAATTCTCTAATTTTCTCAGTTAATTCTTTTGTTGTCCTTGCCAATTCTCTTGCACTATCATTTTCTATTCCCTCATTTTGGGAAGTTCTTATTTGTTCTTGTGACCTATTTATTTCTTGTCTTTTTTCTGGACTTTTATTTCGCATAGTTTCTATTGGTGGCGCATTTGGTGTCACCACTGTAGAATTCTGCTGATACGGAGGTGGATTTTTATTTAATATATCTTCCAGCAACTCGTCATCCGTTTCGCTCTCATGCATATACTTTTCTCTCTCTAAATGTTTCTTTTTCTCAGTCCGTTTTTTCTTAGTCCCTTCCTCAACTGTAAAAGCTGGAAACAAACCTCCTGTCATGTTAGCACATCTCCATCGTTTTATTCTGTCCTCATGATTCATTCCCCACAATCTTCCGGGCACGAACTCATAACCTTTCATACCTCTGAATCTTTCTTTCTCGTACATCTCATCTTCCCATTCTGTTAAAGCCTCAAACTGTGTCGGTCTAGGTCTAGGTTCCAATTTAAGCATCTTTTCTTTTAAATTCCGTAAAATTGCTACATTAAAAGAACCATTTTCAGGGAAAGCCAATGCTCCATCATTCTTTGTATATTTTACCCAATTGTCCAACCATATGCACGTATGATACCCATATTTCAGCATCATATGTGAAGCTGCTGATTTCGGCGGAGGAATTACTTGTCCCTCTCTAGTCACAACCTTTTTGTCTTTCTTAAAGAAATTCTTTAATTTCGTTGTCCATGACGTTCTCTCCCTTTCATACTCGTAATACGGCATGTTTTCTATTTGTTTTCTCTTTACTCTAACGCTGTTTCTGTGTACGGAACTTCGTCCAATTACAGCGCGATTCACACTAATGTACCAATCAGAACAATTTCCACCGTCCGCGAACCAACCAATCCTAGCGCGGCACTTTTCTACGTCACTCCTGCTCTGTATTCACGTGACTAGTGCACTAACCAATCCTAGCGCGGCACTTTTCCACGTCACTTCTACTCTTTACCCCTCCTTTACAAAATTTATCGGCAATTTTTCTTTTTACTGTTTTCTTCGTTAGTTACAACAAATAAACAATTCCATAGTCTGATTCGCTAAACAAAGTGACAGCCTTGTCCTTTTACACAAGAATCCTGTTTTTCCAGTAGGCAGCGCTTACCTCTACCCTACCACAGAATTATTTACTTTCGCCGATAAAGTAGCACTTCCCTCTACCTTACCCTTCTTTCAAACAAACAATTTACTCGTTTCTCTGGGGATAAGACACATGTGGAGACTAGGCTCCTGAGAATTAAGGCCAAAGTTTCACAAGTAAACGTGATTTGCTATTTCATTTACACACTTTTCACACCGAAGTCCCTAACATAACACAACCTGCGTTATAACCAAAATGAATTCAGACCATGTACCAAATTCCATGTGACTTCTCTTGCCACACGTGTTCCACTTCCTACATCCCAGAAGCGTGAAAACTTACATATAACATAACGCGACTCAACATATAGTGTTAGTCATCAAATAATCAATAATCAATAAACAATAATCACTAAACTAATCTATAGAAAACCATAACTCTGCTACCAAGAAATCTGATGCAGCGCGTACAATGAAAACTATTCTCCTCCCAGGTTACTTATAGGTCATCCAGGGGTAAACTATATTTCTCATATCCTCATGACGATGGGGCCCATAAACATCGCCTAACACACACACACACACCTGGATTTCCTTTTACACCTGTATGAAATTCTGTACTCTAGGAGAAGCATGAGAACTAAATGGAGAACACCATTTTGTGTACCGCTGGAAAAGCAAGGATATCTATTTACCTTAATTTGTCACTTTCTTTTAGTTATTTCTTAAGATATTCCTGCTCATTGTTTTGTCGATGAATCATTCATTTAAGAAATTAGTTCATAGTGATTAAGACCAGCTGAATCACAATCAACCAATTACTCATGTCACAATCATTTAGGAAAATAACCACTGAGTCATTTTGGGTTTAAAGAATCTTAAATTTTATATAATTTTAAAAGCATGGAAAGAATTTAATACTTTATTCAATTATTCATTTTTAAATTCACAATTTTATTAAGCATAACCAATTTATTGCAGAAAAGGAAATTTTGTCATGAAGCCAAAACCCTAGTTACCTGCCTAGCTTCCTAATTTAGCCTAATGATTTCTAACCTAACTTTGGGATTAGAAATAGCCTGATTCTCATACTCAACTGTAAAGTTAAGACAGCAACAGCAACTTCAGCTCGTCAGCATCAGCTACCTGCAACCCGTCTCCTCTACTGCAACCACGACTCTCGAACTGCCTGGAACTCTGACTGGAACTCTCTGGAACTGACTGACTCCCACTAAGAGTAGGCCCTCTTATACCCTAATTCTAACTTTGCTAACTAACTGTTGCAACATTAATATCACGCTTTTCTTTCATTGGTCCATGCATGTCAGCTTATTCATTCTTTAATCAAGTTCTCTTGGATTCAAAGGTCCTTGGATCATTTCCTTTCCCATACGCTTAAACATTTCCATCCGATTCGATCAGTCCATTTGTATCTTCTTTTGACACATTCAAGAATTCCGCAGTCATTGTCCTTTCTCTTGGGCTCCTTTCCCACGGACTCTCTCCTGATCATCACGGCACACTATCAGTTCAATTAGGTCACACCAGCCTTGACCATTTCTTGCATCCTAGCCTCTCAGAGACATCACGAGGTTCCAGATTTCTTCAATCTCATCCCGTACCACGTGTCCCCTTGCGCCTGCGCACATCTTCCCACTGGCGGCCATTTTATATCGCCACTCGGTTCTACTTTAGAAGCACTAATTTGAGGCAAATAAAACATAATTAAAATAGAGAAAAATATCCCTTTCGTTTCCCTCCGTCTACGTACCCCAATTAGTTGTTACCTAGCAAAAAGCGACATTTAAGCTGCTCCTTACTTACCATCACTATTGTTTTTGCAACGACACATTTTATTTCTATGAAGCACAAACATGCATTTATTTTATTTAGTACGCTTTTTATTCTTACGTTATGATTAGACACACGGACATTCATTAATAGATTATTTAGCACATACATTAGCATATTACCATTCCCACATATACAATGTTGATTAATACATTTAAACGAACATTTTTAATTAATTAATTATATAATTTGTTAGGGGTTAAAAAAAAATTATTGGTCATGTAACTGATAGAGGGTTCCCAAAATGAAAGATCAGTGAACCATAATTAAAAACATGCATTTAATTCCAAAGATTTCCTACACTAAAACCTTCCTAACCAACACTAAACCCCAACTTTCTTAATAACCCTGGCCTCCTAGACGCATCTCTCACCCAGGCTAGTGTCCCGCAACGATCTCGAACCTACAGGGTCATCAGTGCGCATTCTGGCATGGTTTCAAGCTCCCAGCATCTCTACAAACAGCTTCTCTGACAGACAACATCTCTCCAACCAGCTTCTCTCTAAAAACCCCCAATTTTGGTCTGATATTTATACTGTGTTTGCTGGCTCTCTACCCACAAATGTTTCAACTCTTGCCGTTTTCCCTTGCTCTGATTGGTCATGAAAATGCATTTCTTAGCTCTCAGGATGTCCGTGAATGACAATGTATTTCTCTGCTTCCAGGATGTCCGTGAATAACTTTGTATTTCTCTGCTCCCAGGATGTCCGTCAATAACTTTGTTTGACAAGCTGATAGATACAAATTCAATTGTCCCATAGTTCATTAGCAGGCATTCAAATGTTCATTGGCAGGGATTCAACTGTTTATTTTCAGCTGTTTCCACGTGGTCATTCTTTGGCAGGCATTCGACTGTTCTCGTGCTATCATTCTGGCTCTCAGCCACTCGCCAGCATTCATACAAATGGCCTCGAACATAATCAGCTGGAGTTGCAAAGTTCAGTGAAGCACAAGGCATGCGCGAGGTTCTTCCAGCCAGATGATGCAAGCATTCTCTACTGCGCAGAACCGGGAAAAGCGAAGCCATCTTGAAACTAGCCACCAGCCAAAACTACGATAAACACAAAGAAAATGTGAATACACAGAAAATAAGTGTTTTCTGTCCCCCACCCGACCAGTACTAATATTTATCCCCTAAAACTGTTACCTAGTGGAAAAGCATCACATTGCAAGCCATTAAAATAAAGCAAAAGCAGCATGTAATGCACAATGTACACTACAGCATAGACATGCACTATTACACTACTTAAATGCGCAAAATAGATAAAACATGCGTTTTACACCATTAATTAATATGTTAATCAAACCTGTTAATGCAGAGCATTTCCCACATGTAATGTGTGTGTTTGGTTAATACACAGCAATCAAAATTAATATATTACTTTGTTATGGGGTGATTGGTCTGAACGGGGTACGCACAAAATCTTCTGTACTTCGCTCCATCACTAACAAGGATCTTGGTAAAACCAAATGTAAGGTAAATCACATATGTTTTATCAATGTATATCACTTGTAAGACTTAACATCCATGTATCATCCTTCTACCTGTACTGATGCACGCACATCGTTATTGTGATTTTCTTTTCTTTCTGTACTTTCTTGCTAAAATCCAATAAAACTATTTGAAATAAAACTCTGCAGCAGTACCACCCTTCACTGCCTTTGGGGTAACTTCGAAGAGACTTGTTAAAGTTCTTTCACAGTCTCATCATTTCAGAACTGCAGGATTATCATATTATATTCAACGAAGTCATAGTTGTTGCTTATGCAACTAACAACTATTGACAAAGCCAATTGTCCTGACTTGGTGTATGGTTAATATTACGTGTTATATTATATATCTGGATTCAATGATAGAAGCAGCAAAATACCAGTCGGGCGGCACATTAAGCTAAGCACAGATTTTTTCGCTTATGTGTTTTAAGCCACACCCTTAATTACATTGGCCACGTCCCTTTGAGAGACCCCCCAGTTTTTTCATCCCACTTAAAGCCCTGGCTACATACCTTCGTCTTACGAGTGGTTAAAGTCCAGTTTTGCAAGTCGTGCGATGAAGGTTGCTAGCACATTGCACACATCCAGTTTTGTTGTGCCTGTAAAACATTCTTCTTGAATCAAAGCTCATGCTATAGAACATTACACAGTCAAAGTAGGTGTAAAAACAGAGGCAATTACACAGGCTCCAAGTAGGCCAATACTCAGAACATACTTGAGTTTATAAACACTAGGAATTTAGATATCTCGAACCTCTTTTTATGCCCTTCATAACAGCAAAGCAAAAAACAGAACAAATACATACAACATGGCTGGAAAAAACACATGTAAAAGGAACACCTTCACCCTTTCCAGCTCTTTAATTTTTTATAGTGTAAATAACAAGCACAGCCCTTGATAGAAGAGGCCACCAATAAAGCTTGCCAGCCTGTTCCTGTATTAAAGAATGTAGTTTACCATCAGAATAACACTTGGAGGACAAAGTAGCAAATGAAGATCTTAAATCCTATCCCTGACTTGAAGTCGACCATTCTCTAAAGGATCTCACAGAAAACCTGGTGTAAAAACTGGGTTTCCTTTTAACGGTGTGAAAGGAGAGAGGTGGCATGATACTGTACTTGACAGATATTTTATTACAGACTGCCAGGGTCGTCTAGGTGGCAGACGCTGAGTACAAACCCAAGGCCCAATGCCTACTTTTCAACAAAGGCTCTTTGCAGACATTTGTCTCTGATGTGACTTGGTGGAACTAGCATTCCTATTTTTTCTCTCCCATTCAACCATGAAGCACAGTTGTGATATTTGATATTATCGCACAAAATTAGTGATGCCCCGCCCCCACTCCAAAAGAGATTTGCTGAGCAATATCCTTGCTAGCTTAGGTATTTTTCTCGACCACCCAAAACCATCTGTTACACGCAGCATCTGTTAGAGCAATAATGCAGGCAAGACCACTACAAGGGCCTGAAAAAGAAATACAGTTTTGGAGAGTATGACCATCTTAATGGCTGCTATTTTATCTATTTATGAGAGGAACCATTAATTCCTGTATATCTTTCGTCATTCCTCCTCAAGAGTAATTGGCAGAAGCATCTTCTCAATAGATGGTGTGATCAGGAAACCCAGGTATGAGATCAATTCGCTTACCCAATGGAACAGGAAGTAGTCCTGATGGACTGAGATATTTAGTGCTTGTGATTTCTGGAGATTTACTTTAGAGCCAGGCAGAACTCAAATTCCAACATAACCAGTGGTACAGTGCTGCATGCGTCCATCAGAGTCTTCAAAACCTCATCTACATATGGTGACACTATGTGATCATCACTATGGATTGCAAAACTCTTAATGGTGCTTTGTGCTGAATGTGTACTGCAAGCTATTCCACTGTAAGGGCAAACACTTATGGGGCATGCGAAAACCTCAGCTTGGTACCCTACTCTAAGCATGACAGTTTGATTCACACAGTTCACCAATGTGGGAGAGTAGGATCTGCTTCACATGGGTACCCCCACTTTTTGCTGATGCTTCACTGTTTTTCGACTTTAGTCTGGCTGGGGCCCTGCTAATCATAACCCCAGCCTAGCTGCTTCCTCTCTAAAATGGTTTCCATGTGCCTTAGGCACATCTCTGATTGGAATCTGGAGTGCCCTTATAAGTCCCTAGTATATGGTATACTATGTACCCAGGGCATAGGTACCTCAGGGGCCTACCAGGGGATGCAGCATGTATTGTGCCACCCCTGGAAGGCCATCCAAAATGACACCACAGGTCTGCTACTGTAGCCTGGGTAAGGTGGTGCATGCACCCCTTACTGTGATATAGGCTACCTATATCACTACAATTGCACACACATATAAACCTATAAGTCACTCCTATGGCAGGCCTTAACAATCCTGAAGGCAGAGTGCTTGGTTTTTATGTGAGAGGGTGCCCCTGCATGAGCAGGGCCCCTCTGCAGCGTTCGGAGTCAATCCTCTGATGCTGTTTGTGGTGCAGCCTGACCATATACTCTTAAGTACATTATATCCTCGCGGTAAATGCTAACTTTGGGATGGCTGCACAGAAACATGTCGTGTTTGGTGTCAAACATCTTGGAATACTACCCCCCTCGCCAATTCTGGCGGCGGGGGTAGCATTCCACCCTTCTAGAGGGAGAGACATGTACACACTGGGCTACCCGGTAACTTCTTTCCAGAGCCCTGGCATCACAAAATGGATGCCGCTGCCACAGACACGGGTCTGGCCTCCTGCTGCTGACTGAAACTCCGGCAGGGGAGGCCTGGACAATAGGTTTCCTGTCCCAAGGAGGTGTAACCACCTCCCCAGACAGGATAATGTGTATTGGGGCTGGGCGGGAGCACTCTCTGGTGCTCAGAAGTCCTGCACTGGGGGCACACTTGGTGTTCCTGTGCATATGCCAGTTCAAACCGGTTGCAGGGGCTACCTGCCCCTGCTCTGGCACGAAACTGGACAAAGGGAATGGGTATAACGACCCCTCTTCCCTGACCCTCCCATAGGTGGGTCCCCAGAGTATGTCCAACCCCCTAACTTGGTATAAGTATGGGACCCCAGTCTTTAGGACTTTAGATTACCCTGGATGAAACTCTGACACTGAATCCTGGACCTTCGATGCTCTACCTGAAGATTAGAGGACTGAAGAATCTCCCTTGGGGTCAAGGAGTGACTCCCCTGCTTGGCAGGCACCTAAGAAGCAATTGTCAGGTCTGCATCGCTGAAGCTCCCGCCAGACGCCGAAGTCTTTGCATCACCAGAGGTAGATTTCCAGACTTCCCCGAGGCTGCCCTGAGTCCCCAGCAAAGCTGAGGCCCGTAGCTGTCGTGGGTAACGTGGAACCATGACCCCTGGACACTGAGTACTTTTGCAAGTGTATCCTCTTCCTGGTCTTCCATGAAGTTGTGCTTTGGGCTCCAAGTAGCCCCCGCCTCCAGCACTAACTGCACCGAAGATCACTGGCCTCCACTCCACGAGTGTCCTGTGAGCCAGCTCCAAGTGCGTCCACTCAAGGCTCCTTCGCGGTTGCTAGTCCATTGGTGAGTGGGCCCTCCCGAAGGCAACTCTTCTTCTGCTTGGGCTTTCCTGGTTGCTCCAGACGTGCCCTGACTTACCCTCACTGGGTGAGTCCCTCAGACCTTGCTGGTCTGTACCACCGTCCTTCTTCTATTTCCACGTGACTTGCCGTTGCCAAGGCTTGTTGGGTCCAATCCAGTCGTCGATACCCCTGCAATCGACAAACGTCATGGGACAGATCGAATCCAGCTCCTGGTTGTCGTCGACACCTCCTGGACCTTGTGGCTGAAGAGTCAAGACTACCATCAACCTACCTGAAGCACCCAACATCGGTGGGCATCTGCTCATCGCCTTCCTGGTCACTGGCTAGTGACCCAGACTCTGTCCGCTCTGCTTTCAGGTTCTTCAGATCTTCGATCCACCCTTGGATCCACCCGAACACTTTCGACTTGGTCGCCAGCAGCACTTTGCAGCAGATCGCCATTGAAAACGACGATGAAACCCGACCCCGAAGGACACCTAAGCACCCAGCTTCCCTGGGTGAGGTAACTCGAGTACTCCGGTGCTCCCGTGGGTATAGACTCTAGAACAACCTAGTTCTAAAGGGGTTTGCTCCAAGTCCTCCTCTAAGTGTCCTTTTTCTTTAAAACTCCAACTGCGACATTCCCCATAGAAGTCAATGGTGGCTCGCGGCTGTGTTCTCACACTGCACGCGTCCCCCGTGGGTCCCCTGTGTCACTACCTTGGGTGGTTCGTTGAGGGCCAAGCACTTCTACAGGCTCTAGGCCTTGTGTCTAGCTCAGTCGTGGTTCTTATACCACTTTATTGGTATATGGTTTGGTACGCCCCTAGGGCTCAAACGTGTATTTGTGCTATTACTGTTGATAACTGACTTGTAACTTATGTACTTCGAACTCTAGCCTCATAAAGAGACTAGAGGGGTGTGTTTAAGACTAAATACATATATTTTATATATATACCTGGTGTGGTCCTCTTTCATTTGGTCACTCAAGAGATTATAGACTGGTAAAACAAGCTGCTTTACATTCCTTCAAGACTTAGCCTGAAGGCTGCTCTCCATAGCTACCACTAGGATAGCTTTCAATAAAGGTTGTCTTTAACCTATCTCCAATAAGGGGTTGTTTGGACTGGTGCAAGGTGCCCACTATAATTAGTGGACAGCATATACCAGGCCAACTTCTCCCATTGGTGGCAGCGGTGGGATTCCAGCTTGCTATTGTTTTACCAGATAATCTCAATTGAATTGATCAACTGAAAACCACTAAGGGTACCTTAGGTACATATAAAACAAGCTTAGGATACAGTAAGTTCTACTGAACTTAGAGTTGTGTGTTAAGGGATAGCACACCCTTTCTACAACTCAAGAGAGTTTAGTAGGCCACACTAGAGTAGGTAGTGCATACACCACACCACACTAGTAATGTCTTCAGGGCCAGGAACCAGTGGGTCCCCGCCAGAAGCCAATGGGCTTCTTCCCTCCAAGTATGATAATCTCCCATTCTTGGAATTGAGAGCATTAAGCACTGCTAGGAAACTGAAGACAGGCAAAAGTGCCAACACCCAACGCCTCATAGAGGTACTCCTGCTGGATGATCTCAGAAGACTACTAGGGTCAGAAGGGGTAGGCAGACAGGGTGGGGCAGAAGATGAGGAAGGGGCCAGGGATGAAAATAACCAGGACCCAACCTCTGAGACTGGCCAGAAAGGTGACAATGACCTTGACCTGGAAAATGCAGCTACTCCTGAGGATGAGGAGGAGGATCAGAATGACCTCCCCTTTGTCCCCCCAGGAAGAGTTGTGAGTGTGCCCAGAAGGCCTAGATCTCCTTCTCAGGAGTCTAACCACTCTGACACCTCAGTAGGGACCTCTGTTTCCTCTCATAGGAGGGAATCCTCCAGTGAGAGGAAAGAGAGACTGCTCAAGTATGGGGAAGCTCAGTTGAGACTCAGAAGAGAGCAGTTGGCTATAGACAGGGAGTCCCTAGAGCTTGAAAGGCAAAGAAAAAAGTTGGGACTAGAGTCCCATGGTGGCAGCAATTTCCCCAGAGATAGGGAAAGGTCTTACGACCATAGAAACCTGAGCAACATTGTGCCTCCCTACCAGAGTGGGGATGACATCCACAAATGGATAACTGCACTGGAGAGGGCCTGTATAGTACAGAGGGTCCCTCAGGAGCATTGGGCAGCAATCTTGTGGCTCTCCTTTGCAGACAAAGGTAGAGATAAGCTCCTCACTGTTAGAGAGGAGGATGCTGACAATTACAAAGTCTTGAAGAGTGCTCTGATTGAGGGGTTTGGCCTAACCACTGAACAATACAGGTTAAAGTTCAGAGATACCCTAAAAGCACAGATTCAAGACTGGGTGGACTATGTGGATTGTTCTGCTAAGGCTCTGGAAGGTTGGTTGATGGGCAGTAAGGTATGTGACTTCACAGGATTGTACAATCTTATCATGAGGGAGCAGATTCTTAATAACTGTCAAAATCAGCTGTTGCATCAGTACCTGGTGGACTCTGATCTGACCTCTCCCCAAGAATTGGGAAAGAAGGCAGACAAATGGGTCAGAACCAGGGTGAGGCAGAAGGTACAGAACCAAGGTGGTGATCCTAAGAAGCAAGATTCTAAAAACTCTGATAAGGGTGGGGAGAAGGGTAAAGACCAGAAGTCTTCACAAGGCCCCCAAAAATCTTCTTCAGGTGGGGATTCACAGTCTAACAAGGGAAAAGGCCAAAAGAAACCATGGTGCAAAGTCTGTAAGCAAAAGACACACTGGACCAGTGATTGCACCAAGTCCAAAGACTCTATTCCAGCCCCCACCAATGCCCCTAAGGCACCTGTTCCCCCTAGTGCAGTTACAATTGGTGGTGGGAGTACACAGGCCAAGGGTTTAGTAGGGTTGACCCTGGGTAATGAGATGAGCTCTGGCCTAGTCAGAGAACTCACTCAGGCTGTCCTAGTCTGTGATGGAGGCATGGATGTGACCTCCTCTGTGAGTCCCAGTAATCTGGGCAAGTACAGGCAACAGCCCTTAATCAATGGAAAAGAGGCTTTGGCATTTAGGGACACAGGGGCAAGTGTCACCATGGTGACACAAGACCTTGTGGATCCTGGGCAGATTATACTTGGTGAAATGTACCAAGTGAACAATGCTAGCAATGTCATAACAGACCATACTCTGGCAGTTGTTAACTTCTCCTGGGGAGGGGTAACTGGCCTTAAGAAGGTTGTGGTAAGTGCAGACCTACCAGTTGAATGCTTGCTTGGCAATGATCTTGAAACTTCAGCTTGGGCAGAAGTGGAGCTCAGGACCCATGCAGAAATGCTGGGGATCCCTGCAGATGTGTTTGCTGTGACCAGGTCACAGAGCAAAATGTCTAACCCTGAACAGGCCTTGGATCCTGGAAAAATGGACCAAGTGCCATCCAAGAGGAGGAGTAGTAGGGTTAAGGCAGTGCCTTCCCCTTGGCTCAGAAGGAAGATCAGTCTCTTGAGGGGGATGATCTCAGTCCTGAGGAAGGAACTGTCCCAGAGGAGCTTGAACCTGACCAGGTTGGGTTCTTGGGGACAGGGGGCCCTTCCAGGGCAGATCTGAGCCAGGAGCAGCAGAGCTGCCCCTCTCTTGAACCCCTCAGACAGCAAGCTGCTGCTAAGGCTGCTGGGAATGCTAGTGGTCCCCATAAAGTATATTGGGATGATGGACTCTTGTACTCAGAGTGTAGAGACCCCAAGCCTGGTGCCACCAGGAGGTTGGTTATACCTCTGAAGTTCAGGGGCTTCCTATTGACCCTAGCCCATGATATTTCCCTAGCAGGTCACCTGGGCCCGAACAAGACTTGGGACAGACTTGTCCCTCACTTTCACTGGCCCCACATGTCTGAAGACACCAAGGAGTTTTGTCGCTCCTGTGTAACCTGCCAGGCCAGTGGCAAGGCAGGTGGCACTACAAAGGCCCCCTGATACCACTACCTGTGGTGGGGGTGCCCTTTGAAAGGGTGGGGATTGACATTGTTGATCCCATGGATCCCCAAACAGCATCTGGGCACAGGTTTATCCTGGTGGTAGTGGATCATGCCACCAGGTACCCAGAGGCTATTCCCCTTAGGACCACTACAGCACCTGTAGTGGCAAGGGCCCTCCTGGGAATTTTCTCAAGAGTGGGCTTCCCTAAGGAGGTTGTATCAGACAGGGATGCAAACTTTATGTCTGGATACTTGAAGGCAATGTGGAAGGAGTGTGGAGTGACTTACAAGTTCACCACACCCTATCACCCACAATGCAATGGTTTAGTTGAGAGATTCAACAAAACCTTAAAGGGCATGATTAAAGGGCTCCCAGAAAAGCTTAGGCGAAGATGGGACATACTCTTGCCCTGCCTTTTATTTGCATACAGGGAGGTGCCTCAAAAGGGGTTGGCTACAGCCCTTTGAACTTTTGTTTGGTCACCCTGTCAGGGGTCCATTGTGCTTGGTGAAGGAAGGATGGGAGTTACCTCTCAAGCCCCCAAAGCAAGACATAGTGGACTATGTACTTGGTCTCCGCTCCAGGATGGCTGAATACATGAAAAAGGCAACTAAAAACCTTGAGGCTAGCCAGGAACTGCAAAAAGCCTGGCATGACCAAAAGGCTGTACTGACTGTTTACCAGCCAGGACAGAAGGTGTGGGTGCTGGAGCCAGTGGCCCCAGCAGCTCTCCAAGACAAGTGGAGTGGACCCCATACCATTGTTGAACAGAAGGGTGAGGTTACCTATTTAGTAGACCTAGGAACACCCAGGAGTCCCCACAGGGTTCTCCATGTCAACAGATTGAAACCATATGTGGACAGGGCAGACATGGGCTTGCTCATGGCTACTGATGAGGGACAGGAGGAAGAGAGTGACCCACTCCCTGACCTGCTCTCACAGAACCCTGATGATGGGTCAGTCGATGGTGTAGCCTTGGCAGGCAGCCTCACTGCTCAGCAGAAAACTGATTGTAGACAAGTGCTCAATCAGTAGAGACATATGTTCTCTCTGACTCCAAGTCAGACCACCTGGTGCACTCATGAAGTGGACACTGGGGACAGTCTGCCTATTAAAAATAAGATTTATAGGCAACCTGACCATGTCAGGGACTGTATCAGGACAGAAGTCCAGAAAATGTTGGATTTGGGAGTTATTGAACCCTCAGATAGCCCTTGGGCTAGTCCAGTGGTCCTTGTACCAAAACCTCACACCAGTGGTGGGAAAAGAGAGATGAGGTTTTGTGTGGACTACAGGGGTCTCAATGCAGTCACTAGGACTGATGCCCATCCAATACCTAGGGCAGATGAGCTAATAGACACTTTGGCCTCAGCCAAGTATCTAAGCACATTTGACCTGACAGCTGGCTACTGGCAGATCAGACTAGCTGATGATGCAAAGCCAAAAACAGCAATCTCAACCCATAGTGGGCATTATCAATTTGTGGTAATGCCCTTTGGTTTGAAAAATGCACCTGCCACTTTTCAGAGGTTGGTGAACACAGTCCTTACAGGCCTGGAAGCCTATAGTGCAGCATATCTAGATGATATTGCTGTCTTTAGCTCCACCTGGGAGGATCACCTGGTCCACCTCAGAAATGTTTTGGAGGCCCTGCAAAAGGCAGGCCTCACTATCAAGGCCACCAAGTGCCAGATAGGGCAGAGTCAGGTTGTGTACCTGGGCCACCTTGTGGGTGGAGGCCAGGTTCAACCATTGCAGAGCAAAATCCTGACCATCATGGACTGGGTTGCTCCAACTACCCAGACTCAGGTGAGAGCCTTCTTAGGCCTGACTGGGTACTATAGGAGATTTGTCAAGGGGTATGGATCAATAGTGACACCCCTGAATGACTTAACTTCCAAGAAAATGCCCAAAAAGGTTCAGTGGACAGCTAGCTGTCAAAAGGCATTTGATGACCTGAAGCAGGCCATGTGCACTGCTCCCATTCTCCAGAGTCCTGATTACTCCAAGGAGTTCATTGTCCAAACAGCTGCATCTGAATTGGGGGTAGGGGCTGTACTGTCACAATTGAATGATGAAGGTCAGGATCAGCCAGTAGCTTTTATTAGCAGAAGGCTGACCCCTAGAGAGAAATGTTGGTCAGCCATAGAGAGGGAGGCCTTTGCTGTGGTTTGGGCTCTGAAGAAGTTGAGGCCATACTTGTTTGGTACTCACTTCCTTGTTCAAACAGACCACAAGCCCCTCCTATGGCTAAAACAAATGAAGGGTGAAAACCCCAAACTGCTTAGGTGGTCCATTTCCCTACAGGGGATGGACTTTACAGTGGAACATAGACCTGGGAGTAACCATGCCAATGCAGATGGACTCTCTAGGTACTTCCACTTAGAACATGAAGACTCAACTGGTCAAGGTTAGTTTAATGTCCCTACGTTTGGGGGGTTGTGTAGGAGAGTAGGATCTGCTTCACATGGGTACCCCCACTTTTTGCTGATGCTTCACTGTTTTTCGACTTTAGTCTGGCTGGGGCCCTGCTAATCAGAACCCCAGCCTAGCTGCTTCCTCTCTAAAATGGTTTCCATGTGCCTTAGGCACATCTCTGATTAGAATCTGGAGTGCCCTTATAAGTCCCTAGTATACGGTATACTATGTACCCAGGGCATAGGTACCTCAGAGGCCTACCAGGGCCTGCAGCATGTATTGTGCCACCCCTGGAAGGCCATCCAAAATGACACCACAGGTCTGCTACTGCAGCCTGGGTAAGGTGGTGCATGCACCCCTTACTGTGATATAGGCTACCTATATCACTACAATTGCACACACATATAAACCTATAAGTCACTCCTATGGCAGGCCTTAACAATCCTGAAGGCAGAGTGCTTGGTTTTTATGTGAGAGGGTGCCCCTGCATGAGAAGGGCCCCTCTGCAGTGTTCGGAGTCAATCCTCTGATGCTGTTTGTGGTGCAGCCTGACCATATACTTTTAAGTACATTATATCCTCGTGGTAAATGCTAACTTTGGGATGGCTGCACAGAAACATGTTGTGTTTGGTGTCAAACATCTTGGAATACTACCCCCCCACCAATTCTGGCGGCGGGGGTAGCATTCCACCCTTCTAGAGGGAGAGACATGTACACACCGGGCTACCCGGTAACTTCTTTCCAGAGCCCTGGCATCACAAAATGGATGCCGCTGCCACAGACACGGGTCTGGCCTCCTGCTGCTGACTGAAACTCCAGCAGGGGAGGCCTGGACAATAGGTTTCCTGTCCCAAGGAGGTGTAACCACCTCCCCAGACAGGATAATGTGTATTGGGGCTGGGCGGGAGCACTCTCTGGTGCTCAGAAGTCCTGCACTGGGGGCACACTTGGTGTCCCTGTGCATATGCCAGTTCAAACCAGTTGCAGGGGCTACCTGCCCCTGCTCTGGCGCGAAACTGGACAAAGGAAATGGTTGTAACCACCCCTCTTCCCTGACCCTCCCATAGGTGGGTCCCCAGAGAATGTCCAACCCCCTAACTTGGTATAAGTATGGGACCCCAGTCCTTAGGACTTTAGATTACCCTGGACAAAACTCTGACACTGAATCCTGGACCTTCGACGCTCTACCTGAAGATTAGAGGACTGAAGAATCTCCCTTGGGGTCAAGGAGTGACTCCCCTGCTTGGCAGGCACCTAAGAAGCAATTGTCAGGTCTGCATCACTGAAGCTCCCGCCAGACGCCGAAGTCTTTGCATCACCAGAGGTGGATTTCCAGACTTCCCCGAGGCTGCCCTGAGTCCCCAGCAAAGCAGAGGCCCGTAGCTGTCGTGGGTAACGTGGAACCGTGACCCCTGGACACCGAGTACTTTTGAAAGTGCATCCTCTTCCTTGTCTCCCGCGAAGTTGTGCTTTGGGCTCCGAGTAGCCCCCCCTCCAGCACCGACTGCACCGAAGATCACTGGCCTCCACTCCACGAGTGTCCTGTGAGCCAGCTCCAAGTGCGTCCACTCGAGGCTCCTTTGCGGTCGCTAGTCCATTGGCTAGTGGGCCCTCCCGTAGGCAACTCTTCTTCTGCTTGGGCTTCCCTGGTTGCTCCAGATGTGCCCTGACTTACCTTTGCTGGGTGAGTCCCTCAGACCTTGCTGGTCTGTACCACCGTCCTTCTTCTATTTCCACGTGACTTGCCGTTGCCAAGGCTTGTTGGGTCCAATCCGGTCGCCGACACCCCTGCAATCGACAGACGTTGTGGGACAGCTCGAATCCAGCTCCTGGTTGTCGTCGACGCCTCCTGGACCTCGTGGCTGAAGAGTCAAGACGACCGTCAACCTACCTGAAGCACCCGACATCGGTGGGCATCTGCTCATCGCCTTCCTGGTCACTGGCTAGTGACCCAGACTCTGTCCCCTCTGCTTTCAGGTTCTTCAGATCTTCGATCCACCCTTGGATCCACCCGAACACTTTCGACTTGGTCGCCAGCAGCACTTTGCAGCAGATCGCCATTGAAAACGACGATGAAACCCGACCCCGAAAGACACCTATGCACCCGGCTTCCCTGGGTGAGGTAACTTGAGTACTCCGGTGGGTATAGACTCTAGAACAACCTAGTTCTAAAGGGGTTTGCTCCAAGTCCTCCTCTAAGTGTCCTTTTTCTTTAAAACTCCAACCGCGACATTCCCCATAGAAGTCAACGGTGGCTCGCGGCTGTGTTCTCACACTGCACGCGTCCCCCGTGGGTCCCCTGTGTCACTACCTTGGGTGGTTCGTTGAGGTTCAAGCACTTCTACAGGCTCTAGGCCTTGTGTCTAGCTCAGTCGTGGTTCTTATACCACTTTATTGGTATATGGTTTGGTATGCCCCTAGGGCTCAAACGTGTATTTGTGCTATTACTGTTGATAACTGACTTGTAACTTATGTACTTCGAACTCTAGCCTCATAAAGAGACTAGAGGGTGTGTTTAAGACTAAATACATATATTTTATATATATACCTGGTGTGGTCCTCTTTCATTTGGTCACTCAAGAGATTATAGACTGGTAAAACAAGCTGCTTTAAATTCCTTCAAGACTTAGCCTGAAGGCTGCTCTCCATAGCTACCAATAGGATAGCTTTCAATAAAGGTTGTCTTTAACCTATCTCCAATAAGGGGTTGTTTGGACTGGTGCAAGGTGCCCACTATAATTAGTGGACAGCATATACCAGGCCAACTTCTCACAACCAATACCCAAACATTTAATTTGGAGCTCACTCTGAAACTCTCCAGCATCACCTCAAGGAAGTTCCAATATTTTCTCTGCATCAAGCTACATGAAGATGGCTTGTTTTGGGGTCTTGTGACTATTACATAAGCTTCTTAGTACTATTTTTGTGCTATCTCCACATCATCTTTTGTACATGAAACAGGATTGACTGAGGTCAATAATTCCTGGTAGCAGGGACCAAGAATCCCAGCTAGGATGCGAGTGAATAGCTTGCATCCATTTTTAGTAAAGAGATTTTTCTCTAGAAACCACATAACGTAGGATCCTTCCCCTTCTTCAGAATAACAAACACCTGAACCTCACACATTGCATCAGTAATATTTCAGGTGAGCACAAAATAACCAAACTTCTTCATCAAGTTTGAAAAATCAGTATGACATAATGAAAAATCAGGATGCCCTGCAGACCCATGCCTGCCAGCAGTTTTCAGAGGAAATCTTTGTCGAATGCCAATTGCAGAGAATCACTAATGCTTCTTTATAATGATCTTACTTGGGTATTCATGACGCCACTTGTAATGCAGGTAGGTCTCAGTGAATAACATCTTGTAAATAAAAGACCAATAGCAAAGAGATGCTTTATGGCAAGAACTGACAAAATAAACAGACTATGCCCAGATTCTTCAATTTATAGATAGCAATCACTTTTTACAATGCAAAGGCTAGCTTCTGCCGTAAAGATGACACAAATCAATTTTTATGCTGGCACAGTTTGTGAAGTTCTTGAGTTTAGCTCTTTCGCAGTTTAAGTTTGACAATGCCTGTACAAAGTTTTCGGTCCGGTCGTCTGACGAGCTACCATTGACAAATATGCCACTGCAGTAAAACAAAGGAGTGCAATCAAAATATAGAGAAAACTTAATGGCCGGCTCCTCTCTTTTTGCAACCCTTTTATGATATGGCCTAGATGAATTGTATTTTAAATTCTTATGCACTAAGGCACTTTGCTCACTGATTGCACGGTAATTTGTTTGCACAATTGATTCTATTTTAAACAATACTTTAACTGTTTGTATTTTATGATGTGCTTTTATAGTTTGTTTTAAACTGAATAAAGCCTTTATGAGGATGATGATGATGATAATGGTGGCGGCAGCAACAGAATTATCAGCAAAAAATTATTGAAGACACAAATATCGACTTTATATACTTTGTATGTAAAGTTGAAAATATAGACAACAAAAATATAGACAAGCACATTATTGTCAAAAAATGGGTAAATATATTGAATTTTAGCTATTATACACGATGTCAATTTTAAAATATATATATATTAACTTTAAAAATAATCTTTGAATCCTTAAGAGCACATACTTATAATGTAAACGTATATAAAAGTATATTTAAAAATAAAATTATTTAAACAAATAATTTAAAAATTCTAACAATTATAATAGCAAAAACTAGATATACAGCAAGTAAATAATAAAAAAATTATATTTAACTAACTTTTAAAATTAAAGCAAAAACTATATATTAAAGCAACTTAAAAAATGAAATAAAAAATTAGATTTGGATGGAAAAAAGTGCTGCCTCACAATTTAATCTGAACAACAGTAGGAAAAGTGCTAGACTTTGCAGGTGTTAGATTTTGATAAACACATTTTAATGAGTTTTGCATTAAGAGAACAAAACATACATTCCTGGTAATACTTAAGCAACCATTACATGCATTAGGCAGGATTTTTAAATGTCGCAATGTCAAGCCTTTAGTGGTTCAGAAACCCATAATGTCACCACTGTTTACCCCATATGTTCACATGTTTCTGGGGACAGTCCCATCTCTGATGGACCGGCTGTTCCAATTTTGCACACCAGTCCACCCCCACCCTCCATTCTGATATTTAGGTGGGGTATATGCTCTTGATTTGCATGTAATATTGCGCTTTGCTACCACCGTTGCCACCCTATAAGTGTAGGCTTGCTTCAAGTACCGCCATCATCTTCTAATATGCTTAGGAGAGCCACCCAGGGTGTGAGGTTCACTTTTCTCCCAAAGATCTGTGAGAGCTCCTGTGAGGCCCTCTCAATCCAACTCTAGCCAAGATGCTAGACTCCTTTGCCCCTTCTCATTTGTCTGCCATGTTACTTCCGATCTTCATACTTCATGCAGCTTACCATAAAGTGTTGATAAAGTGAGATTGTAGTGACTATGACTACCATGGGACCCTCTCACTGCATCTCTAACCGAGATGCTATAGTGAATGTGACACACTCACATTGCACACATACCAAGTCCTGTTTTGATGTCAAAGAAACATCTGTATGGATGTGTCATTAAAGTGAAACACACCTTCTCTGCTACAATTCTGTATTGGACTCTCACACATCACCCACATGAAAAGGCAATGTCTGTCAAAGGGATTACATAGAATCAGTGGGAGAAGCATTCTAAGTGCACAATGGAAACCCTCTCTGCAGGATAGCTATGCCTTTATTAGGGGGAACCCTGAAAGGCTAGGGACCTGGGGCACTGTATATTCTGCACATGTCTGACAAACTCCATATTCACTGGACCTGGGAACTGAAGTATATTAGGGACAACCAATAGCATAACCAAGTGCCATGCATGTGCAGGCAATGGGTAAGTGCAACTTATGAAAACAAACACAGCACTAACAGCATGTGGCACACATCTAGATGAAGTAGCTGTACGGTACACACTGCAAAATGGACACATATCCTCGCAGAACTCACAAAGGTATGACAAGTTGACATCCTTCATGTGTGGATAGACAAATATCTATTTCAACACATTAAACACATATCCAAACTACATCATAGGGAAAAGTGCAACTCAAATAATGTTGACAGTGGCCAGGCCAAGCTAAAATGCATACCATATAATATGTAACCCAATGCAATGCCTGGCTCATTTGCATGTCATCCCACATAGACATCCATTCAACATTTCCCTTTGTCCTGTATAACTCCAGCACTGGCTGCAAGGTTACATCATACTGACTACTTCAACTGGATCAGCAATCAGGGATGAAACAAACACAACTGTACTCACACATCACTAACTATATAATAACATCAAATGGTCAGAAAAGTAATGGCAGGACCAATGTCTTCAAAAGTAGGAAAAGTTTTATTGAATGGATAAAAAACATCCAGTAAAACAAAGGCCAATGTCCAGTCCATATTAGCACACTGTGCCACAGCACAAGGCTGGGCCACCAAACTTGCCCTTACTGACCCTGCCAGGGAACCTCCTCACAAAAGGGCATCCATTGGGCATAGCATGCATCTCGAAGATGGTACTTTAGAAGGGGAGGAAGAGGTTTAGGGAGGGGTGGGTTTAGTTTTGGGAGGGGTCTTCTTGGGTTTGTGAGGTTTTGGGCTAGGGTTAGAGGGGTGGGGAAGTAGGAGGGATGGGTTTGGGTGTGGGAGACTCTTTTGATATTTTGGGGGAGGTCAGGGTTCAGAGGTGTAAGGGCAAGGGCAAACATGACATTCTCAAAGGGAAAATGGGTAGGGTGTTCGGGATGGAGTTCGGGTTGGGAGGAAGAGCGAGTGGAAGTGTGAGCTGGGTCTGCTGTCCACTCTGTATGCTGTGTTGGTATCAGTTGTGTGGGTGACTGTGCGCATTTACGTTTTTTTAGGGGGAAGTGATGTGTATCTGCTGGGTGTTGTGGAGGAATCTGTGGGTGGGGGGGATGTCTGGGAATGCTGGATGTTGTGGAGGGGTCTGTGGCTGTTGGTACAGTGTCTGTGGGAATGCTGGGTGTTGTGGAGGGGTCTGTGGCTGTTAGCGTGGTGTTTGTGGAATTGCTGGGTGTTGTGGAGGGGTCTGTGAGTATGAGTGTGGTGTCTGCGGGTATTAGCGTGGAGGACTCTGTATGTGTTGCTGTGGTGTCTGGGGGTATGCTGGGTGTGGTGGGGTGGTGAGGGAGGTGAGTGTCTGCTGTGTGCATGTATGTTTGAATTTTTTAGATGTCTTGTTTTTGTGTGTGGTACTTGTATTTGATAAAGTGTGTGCATGCTTAGGTGTGTGTGTGCTTGGGATAGGAATAGGGAAGTTCGATGGTGAAGAGGCAGGAGGTGGGGAGGGTGGAAGCTTAGGATGGGTGGAGGGCTGCCTTGAGGGAGGAGGCCAGAGCCTGACAAGCTCTCTATAGGGCATACATGGCAGTGTGAATGCCTTCCAGGTAGGCAACCATCTGGGTCAGCCTGTTGCTTTCCCTTGGATGACATTCAGGACTGAGGTCCTAATATTTGGGACATAGATGCTCTGAATTCACACAGTACAACACTCCATATAGCCATATGAACATCCCCAATCCTGCTTGGTACAGGTGATGACGCCACTCATAGATTGCATATCCAGCAGCCAATACACCTTTGAAGGTTTTGGGTGTCCCTTAACATCTATGACATGAAGATGTGAGATAATTCGAGTCCCAATGGGCAGGCATATCACACAACTCTTTGGCATTGCATACTCAGATTGCCTTGTCAGGTTCAATGTAGACGCTCACATATGATCCCTGCAGTTCTACATCTCACTCCCTCATGCATGTCACCAGTCAGTGAATTAGTGTTTTGAAACACTAACTGGAAAATGCACACTTGCCAACATGTAGGCACTAATACTGATGGTACCAGTGATGTTTGCCCTCTCATTTCACTGTATGACCAGTATTTACCAATGGGAACTGTTGAACAGTCACTGCATGCACTGTGCACTCAATGTCATGTCACATGTAATAGGGCCACCATCACATGAGAGGCAATGGTGAGGGAACATCTTCCCTCACACAAGCAAGACAAGTTGCCTCTGTGGTATAATTATCACCCAGATTTACTGAGAACATTAGCTGATTACTCACTTCACTCAGCCAGGTGTCTGCTCAAAGGAGAGAATTGGATGTGGGCAGGGCTCTGCTGTGTTCCAGATCAGATGGACAATAGCCACAGCACAGCAGCATGCACCTACTACCACACTTACACTAACGAACCATCTTGTGTGTGGCACATGGCCCCACCACCAATATGGTTGGTGAAATGCCTGTCTGGAACACTCAAAGTTGGCAATATGACATGTATTATGTGTGGCCAGGACTCACCTCCATGTAGTCACCTCCATCAACTGCCAATCAAAGTAGGCCACCGACAGTATGCAGGCCATCAGGGGGGTCAGACACGCGTCCCTTAGATGTTGGGAGGACTTCCCCACCTCTTTCTGCAGTTAGCACTACGCCTGTTGAAGACCCCCAGGGTCCACACCTTCTGGACGATGGCTCGCCAAATGGCCTTCTTCTGATGGGCGTTGTCCTCTATGGATGCAATAGATGTAGAAACAGATTTTAACTGGAAGTTTAAGGAACTCTGTATGGTTGATACACAGTTATTTTTACACCTAGCACAAACATTCATCAAGAGTCAACACAATACATGGGTCCATGTCACATGCTAAGCACAAATAAAGCATGGATACACACTTTTGTGGTCATCCGATGACTAACCTCAACCCTGGTCATGACCTACACTGACTGAGGCAGCCCACTAACATCATGTAGGACAGTGGCATCCTACATGGAATGTGATGTGAGGTACCATGAAACAGCACACCATTTAGACATTCTGAATGGTAAACTAACTCTGCATGACTGTCCAGATACCTTTACTGCCAGATCCAGTGCATTGATGAACATGGTCCATAGAGGCAAGTACCATAGTATACACAACATCCTCAGACTAAAGTAACAAGGCAAGGGTTGATATGTGTGACACTCAGAGCTACCTCTCTGGGGGCTGTGTGGACATGTGGACTACTTATATGAATAGCCTAGTAAGCCATAATGAGTTTGTGTCATATGTACTGTCATCACAGGACACCCCTTTTGTCATATGTGGCACTGTAGCAGGGATAGCAATCAACATACCATTAGTGTGATAGAGAATATTGCAGCCACGCAGATGATTCACATTTCTACATCCATTCAAAAGTAACCCACTATCTACACTGTTCATGTCCAAGAGGCCTTTACAGTGTAAGCAACACTATTAGAAAAGTGTCAACAGACCTTTAAGTAAGAGGACAGTCATTAGTGACAGACAAACATTGACACTCTGGGTCAATAGAAAGAAGTATCAGTTCAGGGGATCATCTCAGTCATCATGCCTCATATTATCCATGTATTATCCATGTAACAACTATTAGGGTTACTAGTAGTACAGATAATTCTTTATGGGAACATCCATAATTCAGCAGGTCTGCAGGGACATTAGTCAGTGCATCAGTTCTCCTGCCACAGTCCAGCCTTGCTCGCTGCAGGCTAAGGCTACGTATCAAGCATGAACCTCACATTTCTACCAATTCAATACAGAAAAGTGAAGCTTCTGCCCATTTCACATGTGAACCACTCTTACCCCAGCCACTAAACAGCCCAGCCCTCCCACCCCCAAACAATTGAGCCAGTACATTTAAATAAAATGATAATAATGTTAAGTGTTTATCATTTAATTTTTCTGCTTTTAGTTGCTCACTCAGTGAGCAGTGGGGCGGTGCTCCTCCGCCTTAGCGGCGGAGCCGCCACTGCCTGTGAGGCATAGCTACCTCCCAGATAACTGTTTTACAAAGTCTGATGTGGGCTAAGCGATCAGTGGGATGGTACACTTGGCTAACCTCATCCTCAACTGCTTATAACAGTATACAGACATGGCTCATGATGTGAAGCCTATATATAACAATGCACATATACCATGATGTGTTTTGAGAACTAATTGTAGCTAAAATGAACTTGAGGCCTGCATAGAGGTATTAGCAACACAAGTAGAAATCACCCTTACAACACATTTCGATGGTGGCCTTCTCTCCACAAAGTCCAGGGCCCCATAATCCATTACATGTGTGCCCTATGTTGGGCCACACAATGTATGCAATCAACCTAATGCTTAAACTCTGACACTCAGAGGCACATTGTAGCCTATGGAAATAGAAAGGATGCTGTGAAATGGGGTTCAATATGTATGTGAGAAACTTACCTGTTCCTCTGGTGAGCCATAGAGCTTGGCATACAGGGGATGAACCTCATCCACAAGGGCCTCCAGCTCCTTTGGAGTGAAGGGAGGGGCCCTCTCCCCTATAATGAGTGCCATGATTTCTCCCAGAGGTGTCAAATAGCAGCTAAAATGGAGGAGGTAGCAGAAGTGTCAGGGGGAAAGTGAGCTATTTTTCCACCACCGCGTACGTGTATGCCACATATGGGGTCATCAGCGTCGATGCACACAGCCATTGGACCACGACCATCACTATCCCCAACATTAGCCTATGGCTGTGTCCACCGTGCATGCAACTGCCTACCGTGCGGTTGACTTCCGCCTGCGGTGTATGTTTGACATGTCCTATTAGCAAGGTCAGGCATCTGCTATTTTAGCGTTAGGAAAACTGTATTGGTGACAAGTAACTGTGTCACCACCACTACAGATAAGGGTAAACATGTTTACATTTAAAATGCCCTGTTCCCATGTCATGTCCAGTAGAAAACTTTATCTGTGTAGTGCATTACTGTGCACATAGGCAAGATGTGAGCGGCTCACTGTACACTGCGGTTGGTGGTTTTTCCAATGAAATGTTATGCTACCCTCACTATAGTGGCAATTTGCACTTTCAGAATCGATGATGTGCACAGTTATGTTACAGACCTGTGAAGGCCACCATGGGGATGACGGGTGGATGTTCAAAATTCGACAAGGATGAAGAAAAATGTGCACTGCTTTATGAAACATTGATGCTCTCTGCACACTGTGGCTAAAATAAATTTTTGTGTTACTCCTGGAAGAGGGGGCAGATGCTAGCCTCCAGTATAGCACCTATTTCCAGACCTACTCACCATGCAAGAGCGACATGTTATCCAGAAGTTCCGTTTGAATCGGCAAACAATCCTGTATTTATGTCATCAGTTGGAGCCTGGCCTCCAACCTCACATCAATAATCCTACATCAATACCACCACTCATTAAACTCATGTCTGTTTTACATTTTTTGGCCACAGACTCATTTCAATTCACTGTTGCTATTTCAGGTGGAATATCACAACCTATGTTCAGTCGGGTACTCAAAAAGGTGCTAGCAGTACTTTTAAGACACGTGGTCAGCTACATCCAGTTCCCCAGACATGAGGATTTCGATTTAGCCACTGTGAAGGTGGATTTCTATGGATTTGGTCACATCCCACATTTAATTGGATCCATTGATGGCACCCATATTGCCTTAGTACCACCACAAGCCAGGAAGCAAGTTTACCGGAAGAGGAAGCACTTCCATTCTATCAATCTGCAAGTTGTCTGCTTATCTGATTTATACATCTCAAACATCTGTGCTCATTTTCCAGGATCTGCACATGATTCCTTCAGACTGCGGAACAGCACCATACCCTAGCTAATGTCACAACAGCAACCGGAGAGGGCTTGTCTTGTAGATAAGTTTGATTTGTCCTAACTTTGTTTTGGGTAATGTTAGGTAGTATGATCTGAAAGTATGCAACTAAATGTTGCACTTCTGTCTATCTAGGAGTCTCAGCGTATCCCAACCAGCCATGGTTGTTAGCACCACTGAGGAATACAACAACACCGGGGAAGTCCGTTTCACTGAAGCCCATGGAAGAACACATCGGCCAGTTGAATGGGCAATTGGACTCCTGAAAGCCAGATTCAGATGCCTGGACAAGACTAGGGGAGTCCTCCTCTACTCACCCGGGAAGGTGTGTAAGATCACCGTGGCCTGCTACATACTCTTCAATATTGCCCTGCGATGAAACATACTTTACATTGCAGAGGATGCAGGCCATGAACATCCACAGGATGGGTACCCTGAAATGCCAAATGAAGATGATGATAGTGGTGAAGAGGAAGGAGCTGACATGCGTCAAGATCTCATCTCAAACTACTTATCCTGAGTGTAAGTATGGTGTGAGATGTGATGACTTTGACTATTCTTGAAACTCTTGGAGTGATGCTGTGAGGAGGATATTAATGCTACATACTAGGAATTCATGGGTCTGGAAACGTCTGGGAAAAGGTGTTTGTTCTGTAAGTGTAGCTTTGTTCAGCTGTAAATTTTGTCTTGCGCTGTGTTCTCTCGAAGTTGACAATGTGTGTGTCATATGTATGTGTTCTTACCTAATCTCTCTGATTTGGTCTGGTTTAGGTACCTTCACTATGTCATCTTCATTTGGACATTTCAGAGTTGTGACATTAGCAGGTATATGATGCTAATCTCAGTGTGGATGCCGGCCACCTCAGTGTGTATACCGGCAACCTCCTGGTATGTGCGCCTCTACAGCTCCTTGATTTCTTGGAATTCAGTCAATACCTGGCCCATGAAACTTTGGGAGTCACGGTAGACTCCAAGGACTTGGGTGATGGCAGCCTGGGTGTTGGTGTCCCAAGTGGGCTCACTCTATGGGCCTACAGTTACCCTTCCACTACACCTACCCCCAAGGCCCTGTGCCCTTGGCACAGACTGCACCCTCCCACTGGGTCCTGGGTCCTCGGTGAGTGGGGTGGTTATAGCCGGCTTAGAATCTGGTACTAAGGGGCACAGGATGGGACTTACTTTGCTAGGTGCACATTTTGGGGGTAGAGTGGTTGGCTATGTTGTTGCAGCTGTGGTGGGAGGTATTGTTGTGGGCACAGTGAGCGCCACTGTTGCTGTTTGCCCATGCTGACCAGATGGGCCAGGACTGTCATCAACGTCCACCTCTTCAGGGGTATTGTCATCACTGAGGGCTTCTTCCTGGGGTGGAGAGGAACTCTGTTCAGTTTCCAACCTTTGTGCAAGTGCAGTGGTGGATCGACCTGTTAAGAAATAGAGAACATGGTTAAGGGTGGAAGTGAGGTATCTACATCCACACTGTTTGTGTCAAAGTAAATGGGGACCTAGAGTGGAACAAAATAGATAGAGATTAATATTGTCATCTATTTGCGTGGAGTTGAAGTTAATTACTAGACATTTGTAGATATTCAATAGATGTAGGAGATTTCATCAGTTCATTCGATGTGCAGATATGTGGCATTTTGGCTTTAGGGAAAGATATGACATCTCCAAAACTCTACTACAAACACAGTGTAGTCATAGCATGTGTATTTGTCCAATCCAAGGCCTAGTTGTGTCTAATAAAGGCAAGCACCCGGCTTGGTTGTATATTTTACATTGTTCATCATGTGAGAAGTGCAGAGTCAAGGGATCACCTGCCACTTATCAGCAGAGTTTCCTTAATGACTCAAATGTATTAGGAGTACACCGCTGTTATGGTGTCACTCATGCCATCAATAGATTCAGTTGATGAGACCAGAACACCATCAAGCAAAGTATTCAGACGTATATTTTAGTGGAGCATTGTCTGTACATTGCACAGTCCATGATGAGTGAAGATCATTAAGTGACATGTCAGACAAGTGAGACGGGGCAAAAGGAGTCTAGCATCTTGGTTAGAGTTACAGTGACAGGGCCTCATGGTAGTTGTCGTCACTTCAATCTCACTTTACCAACACTTGAGAAATGGTAAACTGCATGAAAAGTGAACATCAGTAGTGATGTGGCAGACAAGTGAGATGGTGCAAAAGGAGTCTGGCATCATGGTTAGAGTTGCAGTGGCAGGGCCTCATAGTAGTTGTAGTCACTTCAATCTCACTTTACCAACACTTGAGAAATTGTAAGCTGCATGATGTGTGAAGATCAGCAGTGACATGGAAGACAAGTGAGAAGGGGCAAAAGGAGTTTAGCAACTTGGTTAGAGTTACAGTGACTGGGCCTTATGGCAGTTGTAGTCACTTCAATCTCACTTACAGGGCATGGAGGAGACTCAGGACCCATGCAGCCCCACTGGCTCCCCTGCTGTCACCCATACCAGTAAGGAAGAGCCAGGTAAATTGTCCTGCCCCCACCCTGCAGGAGCAGCTTTTCTCTCTACTCCCGCCGGGCAGCAGCAAACTTGTACTCCCTGCCTGGGAGAGTGCTGTTGGCAGAGAGTTGAAGTTCTCCTTGCCCATGCTCTCTCTGGCAGGGAACCACGCAATGTCCCTGGGGATGGGGTCCCCAAAACAGGGCCATATTAGGGCTCAGAGAGGGGGCCCCAAGCCCCCCTCCCCAAATGAAAAATACTTTGCCTCAGTCGATGAATACTCCAAGGCCTTGAAAAGGCTCGGGGAGGTGATGACCCCTCCCCATTAAAAAAGTAATCGGCTCCAGGGAACAGGGTAACCGGGACCGTGAAAAGGCTCAGAGTGGAGGGCTGTATGCCCCCTCCCAGTTAAAAAAAATCATCAGCCCTGGGGGATGGGGTCACCAGGGCCGCATGCCCCACCCCTAAATAAGAAAAACATAATTAAAGCAGGAATGTTAAATGAGCACAGTACCCACTCATTTTCACATTGACTGCTCCCGCTGGAGAGAGCCACATATTGTCCTGCAAGTGCTTTTTAAAAGAATATATTTTGATGCTTATGGTGCCCCTAGAAGAGGCAGGACACACAAAGCATTTCTTTAAGTGTTGTGGGTTTTTTTTAGGAAGCACAGCAGACCCCATAACAACTTAAAAAAAAAAACATAGTAAGTGTCCTGAATCATTGAAGTCATGACTCCAAAAGAACTTACCATTATTTTCAATACAATCTGAGCTGGAGCTCTATTTTCTTGCGCTGGAGTGTAGGGACTACTTGTTGTTGGTTCCATAGCTGTGGCCTTAAAAATGTTTAAAAAAAGACTCAGAGGGATGTTAATTTTTTTAAAAATGCTTTATTGAGAATATTTTGTGATAATCACTATTGTTGAACATTCCAATGTATGTATTTATAAAATGTACATTCAATCATAATTATTGGTGACTTTTGGACAAAGTCAATAATTTATACATGCTTTATGCATGTTCACGTACTGACCCCTTGATAAGACAAAAAGACCCAAAGTCAATAGGTCTGCCTTACTTAAAATGACATACTTTATATTGTTAGATAACATGGTCAGTGCCAGAGGGTTGGGCACAGGGCCAGGCCTAGCGCCCAACCCCACCTTGCGCACGGCCAAAAGCCATGTATGGGGGAGGTTTGTGCACCCAACTCCATGCAGCTGGCATAATAAGAGGGTTGGGTGTCTGCAGGTGTTGGGGGCAGGCACCACACCTAACCCCATGCTGTGCACAGCCGATTGACATGTATGGGGTGGGAATGGGCACCCAACCACACCATGCATGGCACTAGATATCTTACTGTATGTTAGAAAAACATTGAAAAACATGTCTTAACTTCACAGCCCCAATTTATCATAATTTAAACATCTGAATGCAAATTTTCTAAGGACTTGCGTTGTCATAGCATGACGCAAGAGGCCATAAAACAATGCAGGTCCTTAACTTGGATTTGCTAAACCATGCAAAGCCTCATTGTGTGGTTTAGTAACTATAAAGTAACGCAATGCATCACATAGCACTGCCTTGCGTTACTGTGTTGGGTAGGCCTTACATGGGTGCAACATGGATAATTCCCTTGCATTCACCCATGTTTTTGACACAAACACAGATTTACAAAGGCCTGTAAGCCTCGGTTTGTGCCAAATGGTGTGCCTACCCGACAGAACCGTAACAAGGAGCAATATTTTTATTTCCCCTCATTGATTCCTCTTTCCATGTGGGCTGCATTCTGCAGCAAACATAGAACGAGGAATATGCCTCTAAGGATTGTTTTTGTGCATGAAGGTGCCTCTTCATGTACACAAACAATCCTGCCCATAACGCAGACACGCTTGCTCTATGGTGCAAGAGTGCCTGTGTTGGCGCTAGGCAGCACACAGTGCACCAGTTCAAGGAGAGTGTGGAAATGTCCCATGTCTTTGTAAATATGGAGAATTTATGCCCTCTCCTTTTCGTACAAAGCAGCACAGCAAGTTACCTAGCAGTGTTGTGTTGAGTGAAAGAGAGGTAAATCTGACCCCAGATGAACTCAGTACCTAATTTGGTTCTCATTGGACAATTTTATCCATAAGCATCTCCACTGTATTTCAACATATTTCATTATGATTTGTAATGTATAATATTCATGGCAAAACCTTTGAACAAAGAGTCTTCTTCCTGCAGAAATTGTCAATATTGTGTCCTTACCTCTAAACACTTTCAATGGCTCAACAATCTCCTGCTGTCTGTTTTGTAACATGGAGCTCAGACCTATAACAGACCTAATGCAATTCCCCACTATTCATTTCTTTGTTGTCTATCTTGTTAAGTTCCAAAGCCTCAAAGAAGCCATGCTTTCCATGCTTCCAACCTGCTTTATCACTGCAAACGTTTGGGTGACTGCTAACCACCATTGATTCAGTCTGGAAAAAACTGTCATTCTCACTTGTGGAAACTGATACATACAACAACCTCAAATATGGAGATCCTTCACCTCATATGGCTATTTTGGTGGCACAATAAGAGCAGCTTTCAACTCATACATATTTAATTTACCTTAATCATCATCAAAAGCCCAGGATCATTGCCAACATCAATGAAATCTGCAAACATTGGACTATCAAGTATTTTAAAAAATTACAACTTAACCTGGGATGAACTCATTTCAGCACTGTGCACAGCTAAGTCAATCTACCTTCAAGGCTCAATTTATTTTCTATGGTCATATCCTCAACAACTCACCTACACCGATAATTCCTTTATCTCCCTAGCTTATGTATTCCTCTCAATCCCATTTCTGTATCAGATTGTCCCCCTAGTTCCCTACTAAAATCTCAGTTGTCAGATCTAATCTCACTAAAGTCATCATCTGTGCCTCCTCTTGCTTCTCTTCTCCTGTACCATGTATCAACAATACAAAGCTTTTACATCTACAGAAGACTAATATCCATGCTCACAAATGCTGCTTCCCAGCGCACAATTTGACCCTTTCAGTTCTCAAACATTTGGTGGTCTTATTGAATATCCTGTTTTTCTTGAATGCTCTCTATATTAATTTTCTCAGTTTAGGTCTTTATCCTCAATGTCTTAAGTCTGCTGTGGTTTCACCCTTATTAAAAATCCATGAAAGACCCACAAACCTTATAATGTTGTTTCACAACACGTTTCTTGTCCAAAGACTTGGAACACCTTCTTTTCACACACGCTATTGAATCCCCTCTCCTCAGGCTTCCAAGCTGTGCTGTTCATCACTCACTCTCATGTAGCCATCTTCCAGGAGCTCAGCTTAGAATCACTTCCTTTTGTCTAGCCTTATAATGTTTGACTCCCAGAAATCAACTGCCATTATCTCAATATAGTACAGGAGAAACATACTGCTGAATTACATAGAAGGTCCAGTTATCGAACATACAAAGATATTCATGGTCTTGTGGACTTTATGGGGGCAGATTATGTCATCTCTCTGCATAGTCAAAATTAACTGATTCATGTACACTCTTGTTTTGTGTTTGGATGGTGCCCCTGCCCTACCAAGTGTGAAGTGTCCAGGGATGAGTTTGTATGGCTGTGTATATGATGATGTGTGGATGGCTTTGTGATCCATAGCAGTTCCTAATGCAGGCAGGGTTATTAAATCTGGGTGGGGCTCATGTAATGTCACAATACATTCAGCAGGTACTGGAGATCACCAGATCCCCACACGATCCATCTGCATATAGTTAAGGAAAACAAAGAAAGCATTATTGACAATGTGACTACTCTCTTCACTCTTCTGCTTTCAGCTGTCTTGTTTCCCAAGGGTTATCACTAAGGGCTGCTAGCTTAGGGGATGGCATTCCCAGCAGTTATATGTAGACCTTAGATGAGGTAGCCATTTTAGTTAAGGATGTTAGGTTTGAAAATCTCATTTTCGTTATACACTTGTTCTACGTTATATTAGGTTAGCAGTGTGCGGCTAAATTAGACACCATTCGTATTCACGTTATGCAACCCACTGAGTTATCCCTGCAATGTGCAAGCTTCAGTTAGCGAGTGTGACTCCATTTTGAATTCCGTAATCCCTATTAGGCTGTGCCTGTACTAGGCCTCATTATTCGTATTGCTTGCCTCAGCAGAACACTGTATTCAGCTACTATTTTCTCTTCTGTTCAAGGTTGCCTTCTGACTTGCTAATGAATAGGCCATTCTGCCCTTGCATACCTATCCTTGTGTGTAGCTCTGCTCCCACGTTAGGAGACGCCGAAACCCAGCATGGCAACCTTGAGATAGTGATAGCGTGTACCCATCTAGCAGGTGGTAGCCCATCCTTCTGTGCCTCCTTTGTTCATGTTCGACCAAAGCCGGTAACTTTCCATTGTGGGTGTGGTTGGGAGGCCCTTGGGAGGAATGATTATGCGTTGCAGACTGTTGGAGGGTCAGTCCCTCGGCAGACATCTTAGGGTGCAGGTCGGATTGGACTCCTCTGCAGAGTATTGGTAATAAACGATTGTTTTGTATTCTCTACTGTCTGACCCACTCTTCATTTTGTGGAAGGCAATTAGGAGGTTGTAGAAAACCCGGGTGGCCCTTTTCGGGCCACTTCCTTCAAGGACAACCCTAATCTCCAAAAGATCTAATTTCTTAAAGGAGAAATAGCATTTTGATTACAGTTGGAGTCAACTACTGTTTCCTTAAAAGAAGCAACACCATCTTCATAGCCTCTTGCAAAGTGAGAAACAGTCACAATTTTATAATAAAAGGAATACGGTGCATTGCAACACCACGCAGGTTATTCAGTCTGCCACACTAGTAATTTCAACTAAATAACACTTGCTGTTTACTATGTATAGCATTTGGAGATTATTTATCCAGAGCGCTTAGAGGCAAGTTTGGCATTGCAGAGATTTTGCTCAGTTTTGAAAGATGCCTTGGAAAGCTGTGACTCCATCAAATAAATATAACTTCTATTGATTGGCTCTCCAGTTTGGCTAATATAATTACATTCAAAATGACAGGCCAAACATAATTTTAAATGTAAATATAGTATTCCTCTTTTTTAGATGAAGCTACCTCGTTGTGACCTTTATGATGGGATATAGGATGCCTTATGCAGATTTAATGACTTAACAATAGAAATTTGTTGCACCTGGAAACCATCACAACAATTCACACTACTTTAAAAACACGCGAAAACCCATTTTGCAGCAGAAGCATCAAAGTGCACCAACACAATTTCTACAGAAGGGAGGAGGATATTGATTAAGCTCGATGCCTGACCATTTGTTACTCACAAGAAACTGCTCAAACAAAGTCCCTTTCAGACATGCATCTTTAAGAATTTTTCTTTCTCCAATTGCATTGCTGTTAGACCTGTGTTAGACCTGGCATCCTTGGTGCAGTTTCCCCTGACTTTTTGACTTCTGACCTTCTGTTTTTCTGTGTACATTTTTGCTGGCTTTAGAAATCTGAGCACTTTAATACTGCTAACCAGTGCTAAAGTACATGTGCTCTGTACTTAAAACATGGTAACATTGGCTTATCCATAATTGGCATATTCAATGTACTTATAAGTCCCTAGTAAAGTGCACTACATGTGCCCAGAGCCCGTAAATTAAATTCTACGATTGAGCCTGCAGCACTGATTGTGCCACCCACTTAAGTAGCCCTTTAAACCCATCGCAGGCCTGCCATTGCAGAGCCTGTGTGTGCAGTTTTAATCTGCCATGTCGACCTGGCAAGGTAACCCTCTTGCCAGGCCCAAACCTTACTCTTTAATACATATGTCACCCCTAAGCGAGGCCCTAGACAACCCTAAGGGCAGGGGGCAGTGTTTTTAATAAGTAGGGGATGTATTTTTAGGTTCTACATGTACTGGTAGTGAAAAACTATTTCATTCGTTTTTCACTACTGCAAGGCCTATCTCTCCCATAGGTTAACATTGGGAATACCTTAATATATTTTTTAGGTGTAATTTGCAATTGACAAAAGATGGACATTTAAAGATTGGTGTCTCTCGACTCTCAATTTAAAATTACAACGTATGGTAAAGTTTTATTTTAAGATGCAAGTCTGAAACTGCCCCTTTAAAAGAAAGTTGTCATTTTTTTACTTTAACCATTCTGTGCCTTCTGCTTGTCTCTGACTACAGGTCTGGGGTGAGAGACAGCTGGGCTTTGTGCATTTCTCCTGGCAGCCACACACAAAGGGAGCTTAGGTGTGACTAATGGGCAATCAACTTCCTGATGAGTCATCCTGAGCAGGATGGGAGGGAGAAGCTGGCACTTATACCTGAATGAGCTGTGCATGTCCCAACACAAAGAGATGCATACCCCCTATAGTGAGTTTGGAGCCTAAGCAGAAAGGGCAGGGACTCTGTGTACTTCAAAGGTGCCAATGGGTATAAGTACTGGACTACAAACACCTCCACTTCAGTACACTTCTGGACCTGAAGACATTCTGCCAGAAAGAAGGACTGATGTGCTGCTGAAAAGACTGTCACTCTGCTGGACTTGGCTGGACTCCTGATTTCCTGTGCCTGCCTGATGCCTGCTGCCCTACTTGCCTAGGAGTGAGAAGGACTGATCCTGCATCTCTACATCCTCAGAGCCAAAGTGACTCCAAGGGCTTGCTAGCTTGCCTCTTGTTCTGAAGTCTCAGGGACATCAAAGACTTCCAACAACCCTGCTACAGCCTCTGGGCTCTGCCAACTGTGAGTCCTGACCTGTCAAGTGGTGCCAGGGGCGTAACAAACACCCCCACAGCCCCCGCGGTGCGGGGGGCCCCCCAGTCTTCAGTAGGTGAAGGGGGCCCCCTCAGCTCTTCGGTAGAGAGCTGAGAGAGGTTTGCTCTTAAGCAGCTGCAGTCTGCAGCCTGCTCTGAGCTCCAAGCGCTGAGTTGACCCAGAACTGAAGAGAAACAAAGTAACAAGTTACATTGTTTCTCTTTGTTCAGAGCCACGAGCCAGGCCCGGAAAAAGGATGGGGGTGGGGGCCCCAGAGAGAGCATTCCCCACAGGGCACACAGCCTCTGAGAAGGGACGAGGCAGCGAGGACAGAGCTGACAGGGGCAGGAGAAGGTCAGGATTGCAGCTCCAGGAACAGGATCTGCTGGGACCCATTAGAAGGTAAACAAGCATTTGCAATATATGGTTTTGCAATATATGCATTTGCATATATGCAAGTCATATGGTTTGGATTGGAATTGTTAGTTGTGGAATTGTGTTGTGTGGATTGGATCTGTGTAGTGAAATAATGTGGCATGGTGTGCAGTGTAATTATGTGGATAGTAATTGTGTGGTATTGAGTGTACTGGAATTATGTGGAGTGGGATTGTGTGTCTTGGAGTGAGATTATCTGGAATGATATTTTGTGTTGTGGAGTGGTATGTAGTGGAGTTTACTTATGTGGTGTGCTGTTAAATATTGTAGCATGATGTGGAATTGTGTGCTGTATATTGGATGTATGTGGTTTGTTGTGTAATTGTGTTGTTGGTTTGAATTATGTAGTTTGTTGTTGAATTATGTGGTGTGGAATGGAAATGTGTAGAGTTGAATTTGTGTGACGTGGTAGTGTGCGCTGTTGAGTGAAAATTGTGTTGAGTGGTATTATGAGGCATGGTGTGAAGTGTAGTCATGTGGAATGTTGCTATGTGGCATAGACTGGATTTATGTGGAGTGTATTTATGCAATATGGAGTAGAGCATAATTATGTGGAGGTAAATTATGTGGTGCTGAGTGGTATTATGTGGAGTGTAATTATGTTGTGTGATGAATTGTGTGGGGATGAATTGTGTGACGTGTGGAATTATGTGGCATGGTGTGGTGTATAATTGTGCGGAGTGGAATTATGCAGCATGTTGCAGAGTTGTATTTTGTGGAGGGTAATTATGTGGTTTGGAGTGGTATTAAGTTGCGTGGAATGTTATTATGTGATGTGGAATTATGTGGTATGGAGTGAAGTGGAAATATGTGTTTTTTTTAATTTTTAGGATTGTAATTATGTGGTATGTAATGTTGTAGGGTTAAATTATTTATAGTTGAATTGTGTGGCATGGAATTATGAGATGTTCAAATGTGCAGTGTGTGGTAGAATTAGCATAGCTGCCAAGGTTTCAGATTGCTATGTGTGATATTTTCATAATTTCAGTGCAATTATGAGTGACATTTCAACGACTATTAGTGACACTTTCTCGTGAGCAAAATCAAGCAATGAAGAGGAGGGAAACATATAAATATCAGAAATTACACCCATTTGAGCATCTAGAAACTCTAAGAAAGTCACTGAACTAAAGTGCGCTAACAGCAGGCTATGGAAAACTGAGCAGAGTCAGACTGCGTGAATGCCACCCATTATTACAGTTAAATTATGAAAACGTCACACTTACCAATCTGAAACCTTGGCATCTATTAGTGAATCAGTGTGAAAATGTGCTCTAATTGAGGTGTATTCCTCTGCACCCTCATGGTGACCAGCCTGCCAGGTGTCTTTGCAAATTTGCAAGCGCCAAGCAGTTTTCCATCAGCTACATGTTAATGTAACTCTACAAAATAAATACATAGGATGTTCTCTGCAGAAATCAGAGGTTTGCCTGCGTCAGGTTACACTTACTCCAGCACTTTAAAAGTGGCAGTTCATTCAAGGTCCAATCAGGCCTCCCATAATGTCTGGTTACTCTGCGTAGAAATGCTGCAAAGTTTTTTTAAAATGCTAATCTGTGGTCAGATTAAACCTTCCAAAAGGAGCTGCTTTCATCTATGAGTAATCAGTCCGTTTCTGGGATGCTAAAATCACGGTAAGACCCAATGACCTACCCTCTAATGCCTCCTCAGTGATCTTCTGTCTGAGGTAGGGTGCAACTGGGATCTAACGTGTTTTAGGACTATGTGGTCTAGACTGCCCTGGGCTGAAGTGTTTCGTCCATTTAGCCAGAAGTGTGAGAGGAGGGGAGATCCGAGCCTGAAGCAGTATGTGCAGTGGTGCCTCTGATGCTCCCAGACTAGAGTTAGGCCACAGCTCCCTGCGCCACGGTAGGCACCTAGACCATCGGCGCAATCAGCTCGTCTGCGGAGCAAGATCTGTAGGTGCATTAATACAACACCTGCTGGACGGAGGGGGACCTGAGGCCTCTTCTGTGTGTGTGTAAATTGGGCCTCACGGGCCTGGGACCAGCAGGCAGAGGCCCAAACTTGAGAGGCTGGATGAGGCAATATAGTATACTGTTAGAGCATGCCTCTCGATGGACTCTAGTCAAAAGAGGAGCATTGAGGACCGCGGGAGGGCCAACAGGCGTTGGATGGCTGTGAGGTGACTGACCACAGTAATAGGTGGAACTACGAGAGATGACTGGAGGCGTTAACCCTCTGAGGAGCAATAATTCATGGCAGTAAGGGGAGGGGAGGTTATGTCTATTCACTCCGAGAGTGTATTTTGCTGTATCAATACAATGTCACCTGGGTACAGTAACGCTTTCGGAAACCATTGTCACGCATTTAGCAATTACTCAATGTAACACCCCTAATCAGTGCAGCTATATATCTATCTTGCATCTGAAGAAATCAACGCTCTGACACAGGTAAGAGTTACCAATACACCTAGGTCACAGGAGTTACGGGACCTTCACAATTAACGTTTTTGTTTTTCATTCCGGTATGGCTGCCGCTGAAAGTAGCTTTTACCGCCATGTGAAAGTTTCGAAGAAAACAAGTAGGAATTAGCCTGGAAACAGACTCCCGTATGTTATTCCTTTAATACTTACTCATCGTTATTTCCGGTCCCCCAACATCAAAACAGCAATGAAATTGGGCACTTCAGCGCTGTGGTGTCATTGTGTTGGAATCTTAGATCCCGGCTCCTCCATGCAGAGCGGCCGTTTTTGCACATCGCTCCCCGCAGGGAGGCGGAGGTTATCCCGGGTCACAACATCACCCACTCCAGAGCTCTGGTGCCCTTCTCAAGCCCCTAGCTCCCGTCAGGAACCAGTCCTTGCAAATGTCGCACTCGAAGCAGCTGACATCGTAGGGCTGCCGGTGCATGGCGCGCGCGCGCCTGCAACAAACCCTCTCGAGACCTAACTTTATGGACACACTACGGAAACATGGCAAAATGTTGTGGGCATAGAAAAGGGACATTCATTACAGGACTACCACACAGGCAGCTGTACTGCCTAACGAAATTCACTGCATCGCGTTTAGGAGGCAGGGGAAGCACCAGAAAACAGACGGCGGCCACATGGAAATAATACTACACCAGCATTGATTGGCAGCACTGGTACCCGAGGAGGCGCAATGCCTGTTATGCGTGATTTTGCATTTCAGTGCGGTGATGTGGATCACCACACTGAAATGCGTTAGTCTTACGCCAGATGCGTGGTACTTGGCAGGGCTGAATTAGGTGGCATGGATTTGGACAAGCTGTGCACGCTAAGGCTTTTATGTCATGGGGTATAAAGTGGACGTTTGTCTATTTTTCTTTGTAAAAATAATATGGGCTGTTTCTTTACCTTCCAGTACATTTCTGAACAATTTGTTAAGCTAAATTGTATTGTTGCATTGTGTGCGCATGCAGGGAAGAACGAGTGTCTGGCAGACATGCAAAAAATCATCCTACATCTCAGTATTAACTTCCACACTTCTAAGCCGTAATTCCAATCCTAGAATGAGTTACCTGTTTGCTTTAAAACGACAGTTAGTAAAACAAGTAAGTGCTTTGCGAGCCTGTATAAGTAGCAAAGGTTTTAAAGGGACTTGTTTTCGTGCAAGGTATTGCTTTTCCCAGTTCACGGAAGGGATAAAAAAACATCTCCAGATAATAATAGGGTTGACAGGATGGTGCGATAGCAGAATATTGATACGTGTGGATCTGGTGAGGACTGCGGGCAGCAAGTGCTTAATACGCTATTTGCATAAGAAAATACTATATATTTTTTTTGTTATCCTCCATTAGTTATTAGTAAGGAAGGGGAAAGAAAAGTGTTCACCGACAGCATTCGGTTAGTCTTAGGGAGACAAAGAATGCTGTGGTCTGTGGTAGATGCGCCCAGAAGTCATAGGTATATGTATCAGGAGCTGCCATTGAAAGGAAGTGGAAATGCGCTTTAGATGTTGCCGGTATTGATGGCTACTGTGTGGTTGCAGACTTCACTGGGCTGACAGTGGGTGGGGAAATGCTACGTTGTCACTATAGGTTTAATTACACGAATCGCGCATTCTCTCTGGTGTTTGTCCTTGGGGTACTTGCTGACTGGTGGTACACATGGGATCAGGTTTGCCTTTGATAGGAGGTATGGTTTAGTGGGGTACATAGTGTAAATTAATGTTGGTGTGAGGAAACAAAAATAGGACCCTTTGTACATTTAATATTATTGTGTGCATCATGCAGAGGATGAAAAGTAGCAGGAATGGCTTTGATGCCGTAGAGGCTAGCAGGAAGAACTGTTTTGGGGTGGTCAGTTGAAGAGATTGTTTAACATGTTTTAAACTACCACAGTGGCATTGGGGAGGGCAGCAGTTGAAAGGCTCGGTCTTTACTGGTAGGCAGTGGTTAGGTGGGGACCGGCCATCAGTCTTTCTGTCGGTGGTGGACAGGGGAGCAGTGGGCGGCAGTCACGGGTTCACAGTGACATCCGAGGGGTGGTTTCAAAGGCGGGCGGAAAAGCATAACTGCGGGTTTCGTAGGGGTGAGAGTAGAGTTAATGGATGCGTTAGTAGCAGGCACAAAGGCAGTGGTCTGTGTTTGGAGGTGGTCAACTGAGCGGGCTTCGCTTGAAGGTGGGTCATCAAGTAGGAGGATGTGTTTGGTGGGCCGGCTGGAGGCAGTGTTATGTAACTTTGCTGGAGGGCGCAATTTATGTAAATCGCCCAATGTAAGGGTGGATGTGACCAATGGAGGAACCAGAATCCTTTTTTTATGGCTGGGGTGAGCCCCTGCAGTATGGCGGGTCGCTGGCCTGAGAGCTCTTGACTGACGCGGAGAATGGGGGGCCCCCTCCATGTACTTTGCAGGGGGGCCCCCTCAAGTTTCGTTACGCCACTGAGTGGTGCTAATCCAGTCCTGGGTCCTTGGAAGTGGGTTTTCTGGCTGTTTGTTGCAAAAACCATGCATAACCGTTGTTGCACTGTCGGAACCGGCGTATTTTCCCTCGATGCCGACCCATCGCCGCTGCCACAGAGGGCATAAACATTGCATCACCAGCTGTGCGGTTCGATGATGACGCATCGCCTACATCTTAAATGGTTTGCTGATGAAGCATTTTGGATGGCAAGGATTGGAACTGACGCATCACCTACATCCAGTCAGATCGAAGACAATGCATCGCCTCCTCTGCTCCTCATATCAGGTCTTCGACATTGATGCATCCTCCATCCAATGGTACTTTGTCAGCGGGATAAGGTTGTTCTCTGTATCTGACCTATGCTCTATCGAGGCCAGCCTGAACTTCTGGATTTACCTCGGTCAAGGGCGACCAGATACCCCCGGTTGGAGCGTCATGCTTTGAAGCACTATATTTGCCGATATTCTTTATAAATTCATAACTCTGGTTCAACTTATCAGATTTTTGTTGTTTTGGTCTTGGTTTGTTCATTATATTATGCTCTACTTTTCTAACCTGGTGTGGATTATTGTTGTGTTGTGTTTTCACTGTTTTACTGTTTTACGTGCTGCACAAATACTTTAAACATTGCTTTCTAAGTTAAGACTTCCTGCTCTGTGCCAAGCTACCAGAGGGTGAGCACAGGTTAATATTTGGTGTGTAAGTGATGTACCATGACTAGGATTGTGATCCCTACTTGGAATGGGTGCATACCTCTGCCAACTAGAGACACAATTTTTAACAACCTGTTAGATTGCCTGACAATCCTTTTGTCAGGGGTACTTACACTTCCGCAGGAGCGATATGACAGATGATAGGTCCCTACACCCCACCAGTCACTCACCGCACTCAACTACGTCAAAGCGCCAGAGATAGACTAGGGAAAGAAGGGAAGATAACAAAGGGAAGTGATGACCAGCGTTTCTCAGTTCAGGCACAGAACTCAAAGGTTTGGAAATACTCTGAAAAGAAGGGAGAAGAGAACATATGTATTTGACAGACAGGGGAGGAGACTGTGTAACAAAGGTTTTTTATTACTAAACTACCTCATGATTTCCCTTCTTCCATCTGGTTCTTGCTCAACTGGTTGGTGAATGTATTTTCTGTGGAAAGAGAGAGAGATGGTGGGACAGTGCTTTGGAGGCTGGGGTTAAACAACAACAGGAGAGAAAAAGTTTAACTATGTAATGAGAGAGACACACCTACCACAGTCTTGAGGATAGGCTTCAGGAGAGTCTTCAGGTAAGAGGTAAAGCAGTAATTATGATATTCATGCTAATTGATTCGGAGTGAGAACTAGAACCAAAAAGTATAATGATGTCCCCTTTTATTTGCAGGGGTAAAATTCAAAGGCAACAAAAGGAGGCTGGTCTTCACAGAAAAGGGCTACTCTGCAGATAAGGGGAGCTCTGCAGATACGTATAGCACTCTTTATGTATCGTTTTATTTGAGCTCGATTTGCAGTGGAGAACTAATTTACTTTCTTTTGTTTTTATTTTTTCTGCTTATTCTAGGGAATACTAAGTAAGGTTCTCCCAGACACCGCCTTGACCCTCCGCCGCAACCAGGGTTTGCGAGGGATTGCTGCTGCCGACGGGATAAAAAGGAGTCACCCCTGAAACGCAGGTATAATTCAGGGAGTGACTGGAACTCACCACCGCACCCAGAGTCCTGAGGAACTGCAGCCGACGCCGAAACCCCGAGAGAAATTTCCGCTGTGACCGGAGTTGCCTGAAAAATGCTGCAGCTGCTGAAAAGGCCAGGGGAGGAATTGCAGCCGTGACTGGAGTAGAGGGATATCACTGCTGCCACTGGAAATGTGTCACTGCCGCAGCCACCCAGATGATCAGGTAAGCAAAGTTGAGGGACGCCCAAGGAACGGTAGGATCCCGACGCCCGAAACCAGGAAGTACGTCAGTCCATGTTGATTTCCGCCAGAAACACTAGAATGCGAAGGGTTCTGGTGTTTGGAGCGAGGGCTTTTATACCTCGCTACCATGCGTGCTGCTGAACGAGGAGCGGCAGGCACGACAGTACACCCCCCTCAGGGCCCCTCCCACAGGCTTGGGTTTCTTAGGATAATGTCTGTGGAAGAGATTTAATGAACGAGGGGCATGAACCTGATTCGCAGGTTCCCAAGTGTGATCATGAACCCCATAGCCTTTCCAATGTATCAGGTATTGTAATTGTTTTTTCACCCTTCGGGAGTCAATAATTACTTCTACTTCATATTCATGATCATCATTAACTTCCACGGGGGGAGGACGAACAGGTACTTTTTTACCCACTGTTACTGGTTTTAACAATGAAACATGGAAAACAGAATGTATCTTCAAGGTAGCAGGAAGATCTAATTTCATGGCAACTCGATTGATAACCTTGTTGATTGAGTAAGGGCCTATAAAGCGTGGTTTAAACTTACAAGACCCCTTCAGTGTAATGTTCTTGGTGGACAGCCATACCTGTCTCTGACGGCATACTTTGGTTCTGCCTGTCTGTGAAGATCTGGCTCCGTCTTGTACAAAGCCTTGGCTCTCTCTAAGTTTGTGATAGCTGACTTTTGAATGTTCCGCAGATTTTGTACAAAGTCAGAGGCTGCGGGAACAGGGTTAGTAAGAGAAGGGGGAGACAAAAAGAATTGAGGAGGGAAACCATAATTACCATAGAAAGGGGAATAAGCGATAGAAGAATGATTGCTATTATTGTAAGAAAATTCAGCGATCCAAACAGTGTATCCCAATCTGACATGGAATACAGAAGTTGACAACGCAGATATTGTTCTAAACACTGATTCAGTCTCTCAGTTCGGCCATCAGTTTGGGGGTGATGAGCAGAAGAGTATCGGACATCAATTTGTAACAGTGTTCCTAAGCCTTTCCAAAAATGTGAGACGAATTGAGAACCTCTATCAGAAATTATAATGGTGGGGAGGCCAAGTAGCTTGACTATATGCTGTGCATACAAGGAGGCTATTTGTTTAGAAGTAGGAATTGACCTCAATGAGATGAAATGAGCCATCTTGGTTAACAGATCCACAACGACCAAGAGGGTTGTGTTCCCTTGCGAGGTCTTTGGTAATTCTGTTATAAAATCCATAGAAATTGTGTGCCAAGGACTGGGAGATACAGGTAACGGGTTTAATAGACCTACAGGGGCTTGATGGGAAGCCTTTCCCTGAGTACACACCGAACAGGTCTGAATGTAATGCTTGGTATCCTTAGCCATATTAGGCCACCAACACTCTCTGTGTTAGAGTGCCAATGATTTTTTGTATCCTGGGTGCCCAGAAAGAGGTTGTGTATGACACCATTCTAAGGCTTGTAGTTGTAGAGGCCGTGTAGGTATTACCAAACCCCCTTGAATATATAATACATTGTTAACCATAGTGCCATTATCTTTTTTCGCTAATACTTCTATGTCTGTGGCTTTTTGAGCTTCTGTAACTGCCTTCATATAATCCTCTTCAGAGAGAACAGCACCTATGATACGTTCTCTGGCTATTATAGAAGGGGGTTTAGTTACTGTTTCCTCAAACCCATTACTTAATCAGGATATGGCATCTGCTTTTCCATTCTTCCTTCCAGCCTGAAATTGTATGATAAAGTCGAACTCGCTAAAATACTGAGTCCGACGCAGCTACCTCATTGATAGAGCCTCGGCTGATTTTAGGAATTGTAGATTGCTATGATCTGTATAAATGGTGACTCTATGGAGTGCCCCCAATAGGTTCTGATGCCATTCTTCAAAAGCCATTTTAATGGCAAGTAGTTCTTTGTCACCAATAGCATAATTCTGTTCAGTGGGGGTTAGTTTATGTGAATAATAGGCTACCAGATGCAATTGTCCAGAGCTCAGATCAGCTTGAGATAAAACTCCTCCAACCGCCATCTTAGAGACATCCACTTCTACAATAAAGGGGTAAGATGGATTAGGATATCTTAAGATGGGAGCCTGAGTAAATGCTTCTGTCAACGTACAGAAAGCCTCTTCGGCTGCTGTTTTCCATTCAAAAGGAACCCATTTTCTAAGTAACTTGGTAATGGGAAAAGCGAACTCAGAAAAGTTCTAAATAAAACGCCTATAAAAGTTGGCAAAACCAAGAAAACTCTGTATTTCTTTTACCGATCGTGGTGATTGCCAACGAGTTATGGCAACTACTTTCTGAGGGTCCATGCTGATACCTTGGGAGGACAAGACAAACCCTAAAAAGCTCACCTGTGAAGTATGAAATTGGCATTTTTCTAATTTACAATACAAATGGTTATCCCAAAGTCTCTCAAGCACACTCCGCACGTGTCTTATATGTTCTTTCTTAGAAGAAGAGTAAATTAAGATGTCATCGATATATGCAGTGACATATGAATCTAGCATACCTTTCAGTACTTCGTTAATAAAAAATTGGAAGGAAGACGGAGCATTACACAACCCAAAGGGCAGTGCAGTGGCATTGACTACCGTACTTTGCTAGGAAGTCCTTGGAGTTGTCGACATGACTTGCTACAATATGTTGATGTGGAAGATACTGATAAGTTTGTCCAATCAATAAAAGGATTATGCTGACAGAGCCAGGGAAGGCCTTACAAGACAGGAAGCTGAGGTGACTGGATTAGGTCAAAAGAAATCGTTTCACAATGAGAATTTTGTATGACAAGGGTGATGTCAATGGTGGCATATTTATGGGACCTGATTTAAGATTACTGCCATCAATAGTTTAAACATACTCCCAAGAGGGCCTATTGACAAAAGGAATTTTCTTACTCTTAGCCCAGGATAAATTCATGATGTTACCAGTGGCACCGGAGCCTAGCATGACCTGTACATCTAGAGGCATTTGCTCCCACTTCAATTGTGATGACAGAAAAAAATGATGAGGCAAAGTTTGATTTTGAACTGCATGTTGTGAGACAAGTAACCCTGAACCACCCGAAGCCTCTGTCTCGTCAGACTTCGGGTTTAGGAGTTTGCTGACCCTCCATTTTTTTGTGGTTTCACTGGACAAAGTCTAAGAAAGTGCCCTTGCTTTCCGCAGTATAGACATAGTTTTTTCTCACGCCTTCTCTTCTTTTCTTCCTCACTAAGGGGGCTTCTTATACTGCCTATTTGCATAGGTTCTGGGTCTTCTGTTTTCTCTGTTTCCTGTCTTTTCTCCTTGTATATTACGGTGCGTACTTCTGGACGACCCTTCTCTCGTTTTCTCTCACTAATTCGATGATCTAACTTCACCACCAAATCAATGGGGGCATCACAAGACTCAGGGGGGTCTACTACTTGAGCTAGAAGGTCCTTTAATTAATCGTTGAGTCCCTTGTAGAATAGGGCACTACGTTTTTCCTCTGGCCACCCAGACTCCGCCACTAGTCTATTAAAAGTAGTGATATACGTCATCAAGTCTTTTGTTCCTTGCTTTAGATTTAACAACTCAGTTTCTACAGAGTGTATAAAAGAATGTTTATCAAACAATTTCCTTAAAGCCTCTTTAAATGCCGGGTAATTGTATAACAGTTGGTCATTTCTTTCAATCAATGGGATAGACCAACATGCCGCAGTACCCCCCAGATAGGAAAATACAAATGCCACTTTGGCCTGCTCAGAGGGAAAACAAGAAGGTTTACACATAAAATGCAACTGACATTGACTAATAAAGTGGAAAACTTGGAAGGGTCTCCCATAAAGTGTTCCGGAGTGGCCAAAGGAACAGTGGGGGAACTGTCACTTGTATAACCGGGGTACTGATATCAGAAGATGTGGTAGTAGCCAAGAATTGATTTCTAGTAGCATCAGTCATACCCCCCAAAATAGATTCAGGTCTTAGTTCCTGTTGTAACGAGTCTACTCTTAAGGCCAGAGCCTGAGTCTCTTTCTGCAAGTTTCCAATCATGTGTGCTAAGTCAGTAAGTGAAACTGGAGATTCATCCATATCGCACAGGCAGAAAAGTATACCTGGGCTTCTCGTTCTGTCAGGGTTACTTACAGTTCCGCAGGAGCGATATGACAGATGATAGGTCCCTACACCCCACCAGTCGCTCACTGCACCCAACTACATCAAAGCACCAGAGATAGACTGGAGGAAGAAGGGAAGATAACAAAGGGAAGTGATGACCAGCGTTTCTCAGTTCAGGCACAGAACTCAAAGGTTTGGAAATACTCTGAAAAGGAGGGAGAAGAGAACATAAGTATTTGACAAACAGGGGAGGAGACTGTGTAATAAAGTTTTTTTATTACTAAACTACCTCATGATTTCCCTTCTTCCATCTGGTCCTTGCTCGACTGGTTGGTGAATGTATCTTCTGTGGACAGAGAGAGAGAGATGGTGGAACAGTGCTTTGGAGGCTGGGGTTAAACAACAACAGGAAAGAAAAAGTTTAACTATGTAATGAGAGAGACACACCTACCACAGTCTTGAGGATAGACTTGAAGAGAGTCTTCAGGTAAGAGGTAAATCAGTAATTATGATATTCATGCTAATTGATTTGGAGTGAGAACTAGAACCAAAAAGTATAATGATGTCCCCTTTTATGTGCATTGTAAAATTGAAAGGCAACAAAAGGAGGATGGTCTTCACAGAAAAGGGCAACTCTGCAGATAAGAAGAGCTCTACAGATAAGTATAGCGCTCTTTATGTATCGTTTTATTTGAGCTCGATTTGCAGTGGAGAACTAATTTACTTTCTTTTGTTTTTATTTTTTCTTCCTATTCTAGAGAATACTAAGTAAGGTTCTCCCTGACACCACCGCGAACCAGGAACTACAGGGGGAACTAGAACTCACCGCCGCAGCCAGGGTTTGAGAGGGATTGCTGCTGCCACCGCCTGGATAAAAAGGAATCACTGCTGCAGCCCAGGAATAATTCAGGGAGTGACTGGAACTCACCGCCGTAACCAGTCGTGAGGAATTGCAGCTGGTGCCGAAACCCCAAGAGAAATTACCTCCGTGACCGGAGTTGCCTGGAAACGCTGCAGCTGCTGAAAAGGTCAGGGGAGGAATTACAGTTGTGACCAGAGTAGAAGGTTATCACCGCCGCCCCTGGGAAAGTGTCACTGCCGCAGCCACCCGGACAATCAGGTAAGCAAAGTTGAGGGACGCCCAAGGAACAGTAGGATCCCGATGCCCGAAACCCGGAAGTACGTCAGTAAACTTTGATTTCCACCAGAAACAGTAGAACACATAGCTTTCTGGTGGTTGGAGCGAGGACTTTTATACCTCGCTACCATGCCTGCTGCCGAACGAGGAGCGACAGGCACTACACCTTTCCCAGTTTCTCTCCTGCAATATCAGGCTCATATATTTGCTTTCGAAGAGCATCTAAATGTCCTCTTCTCACAGAGGAACAGTATCCTGGGCCATCTTTAAGAAACTGGGTACTGAGAAGAGGTACATGATGCAGCATCTAGATCCTAATTATCCCATTGAATTCAGTCCAATGTCCATATTACTCTCAATCTCTAAGTTTGTGGTGAAGGCTTGTTATTATAGCTCAAAATTAACTAGTGCCAGTGGTTTTATTTGATCTTCAATACACAGGGTTAAGGCTATCCAGAAGTGCAGAGTCAGTCCCTTATAATCCTTTTTAAAAATAATTATTATTCTTTGCATTTCAAATAATAGATGATACTATTAACCAATGTATGGTGCTCAATTTAGTGGTCTTGGAAGAATATAACACTGAGGGGCCGATTCCGATCTCGGCCGGTAGGGCTCCGAATCGGATTCGGCTTTACCGGATCCGATTCGGAGCCCTGTTTCCCGACCGATTCGTACGTGCGACCGGCCGAGCGAGTACGATGCGAAATCTCCGACCGACTCGTTCACGAGACCCAATTGCACCGACCGACTCGTTCGTGAAAGCCGACCGCTCCGACCAACTCGCACGGACACGCCTCGCACCGCGCAATGGAGACGTTCCCCGGCCGGGTAAGTACGATGCGCGCCTCGAGCAGTCCGACCGACTCGCGCCGTCCGGCTCAAAAGAGCAGTCGGAGCCGCACTTTGGGGGTCCGTGTCGGACCCCCCTGTACGCCTAGCCGCGCAAGTCGCACACAGGGGGGACCCATGGGTCCCCCCTACCTGTGCATGTACGGCGCAACCCGCTTCGACGCGTACCCACTGTAGGGGGTGCCCTTGTTCGCCTCGCACTCATTGAGTCAATGGGAGCCCGCGTACACGTTGTACGACCGGCTCCCATTGACTTCAATGGGAGTCCGACCGAATCGAGTCCGATAGCATACGAACTCATCGTACTTGTTCGGTCGGACTGCTAGGGTCCGATTCGGTCGGAAATCTCTCCGGGTCCGGCTCGGTCGGAGAGATTTCCGGCCCGAATTGGAATCGGCCCCTAAATCTTTTTATACACAATTTAAAGTTGTGCATTTCACTTCAAAATTATCAGCAGTGAACACCCAACTTACTGAGTCTATCTACCCTGTTAATTTCAGCAGGTCAAGGACAATGCTATAAGGTTACTCCTTTAGGATCTATCAGAGCTTTTTGAGTTTGCCAATTTTGCTATTCTGAATGACCAACTTCTGATAGGATCACTGGGACTGCAATTGAATGATTTTGTTCCTTCTATGGGGACTGAATACACTTTTTCTCACTCTACCCTTTATAAACTTGTTTGTAGTCAATTGTGGTGTTCTGCATGGATCCACTATCTCTGCTTCATTGCAAGGGTGTCTGAGTCAAGTTGAAGATTGTACATGTGCATGAAGGGGGACCTTACTGCACATACACAATCCTCCCTACAACACAGGCCCCCTGCACAATGGTGCAAGTGTGCCTGCATCGGTGGTGGCATGCTAACTTTTGGCCCAGAGTAGGGTGGTGCACGTGGCTGCATCATATTGTTGTCAATGAGATGCTGCCCTGTGTTCCCAATTTGGTTGAGTGGGGTGTTGAGCCAAGGAGGCTAATGCAACACTCTGCCACCTCTCCAGTCAATATACCCCTTTGCTTGTTCATGAAATGCAGCCCTGTGTTCCCAAAGTGACAAAGCATGTTGTGAGTCTTCTTGGCTTAAACACATGCATCCCTTGTCTCTAAAAGGTGCACATTCCATATTATCAAAAATGTATGCACTGGAGTGCAAATGTGCTGTTCAACTATGAGCAGAAGTGATATGCATCCAAAAGTACAGTGTAAGGACTATGCACATCAGGAGTGTGTCCCCTAAAAAACAAAATGTTTGTTCTGTGTGCCATGCTCACAGAACCACACATTCCCTGTCACGTGCATGTCAAGTGAAGTATGACAATGAGCACTATTTACAATGTTGCAATAATGCATGTCATTTTGCTACATGTCACCTTCACTCTATACATCACAATGCAGTTATCCACATAAAAGTATCTACATGTGTCGTACAGTTACCAGTATTGTATTGTTTTCATGGTCCTGGTGTGGGATATCCAAGACACATTGACATGCATGGAAACCTGTCCTTAGGTAAAGTCAACAGTGGCAGTGAACAAATGCATAGTCAGTGATGTCTGTAAACATCCTTACACAAACAAAGGCATCCAATTTGCCCTGAGCAGAACAGCATGTATCATCCATGTGTCCATCTGAGGGGCATATTTACATGCCCTCATCACCACGCCAATATCACTTGCAGTGATGTTGGGAAGGTGATAGGGGGCTTCACCCCACTTACAAGCCAGCATAAAGTTCTGCCTTGTAATCAAGGGCCACTTACACACTTCACTTGGTGTGATAGGGGAGGGTAATGAGTGTTGTGTTGGTTGTCTACCCGCAACACCCATTAAAAAACTAACTGCCCTATATTCACAAAGGTGATGTAAATAGGAGGCTGTTAAAAAATTAAGCTCAGAAAAAACCTGAGCTCAAACTGGCAAACAAAAAGAAATGCTTCATTTCTCATTGTTTATGCTGTTTCCATTTGTACTGTGTTGTGTAGCACACATAGAAAAAGCAAATTGCCATTCATCATTAATGTGCATGAAGGGGTTCCTCCCTGCACATAAACCATCTTCCCCTGAACCCAGAAACACTTGCACTATGTTGCAAAGGTGCCTGTCTTTGTGCCACGCTGATAAGTTAAGTGCCAGCGCAGGCTGAAACGCAGGGCTGCACCATAATCTTGTAACTGTGGTGCAGGCCTGTGTTACTGAAGTGGAGGAGTGCGGTGTTAATCCCGTAAAGAGAAGACTTCACTCTGTCACTTCATTGTAACTATGCCCCCCATGAGGCATGAAAAAGATCTGCAGTGCAAAAATGCACAAGTTTCATAAGCTTGACTAAGAGTCATATGTCCTACGGCTTGCAACATATCACCATTGACAATGCACCAAAGTGCAAGGGTGACTGGGTGGAGTGAATAAGGGGCAATTAACAAGAAGGTGTCCCCTCCCTGCATATCAACATACATCAATGTGAATGACATGTGTCAATGTGATTTGGCCACCTTCAAATATATAGACACTTTTCGGAGCATGGCAAATCGAGCACATCTACTGGTCATATCATGGGCGGTGAGCAGTCAAAATATCGAAAATTAAATATCGACCTACACTAATATCGAGGTGACAATATCGAAGGGACAGAATATTGATGTTAAGAATATCGATGGACAGAATATCGACCCTAAGGTAAGTAATATCGATTTTTTTTTATATTGATGTAAGTAATATCGAAGTTAGTAATATCGATATCAAATATATCGATGTTACTAATATCGATATTTATATTATTGTTATGTATTTTGTTATGTATTTAATATGTATATGTTATATGTGTTTTTGTTAAGTGTACTACTTGTCTAAAAATATATAAATACAATTTTTATATGTTAATAAGTTTTTTAAGTTATTTTGTTTTTTAGTACCGTAGCGGGTTGTGGGTTTATAGGGGAATAGGGTGGAAAGTAATTTAATTATACTAAATTAATTATTAATTTTTAGGAATTATAAATTAATTTTAATTATTTTTTGCGTTTAAGTTCTGTAGCGGGTTGTGGGTTTATAGGGGAATAGGGTGGGAAGTAATTTAATTGTAATTAAGTAATAATTTATTTTAATTAATTGGTATTGATAATTATATTATTTTTAATTAATTAATAATTGGTAATTAATTTGTATTAATTGGTTATTAATTTTTATTGATTGATTAATTGATCATTATGTTAAGTGTATTATTTTATTATTGGAGTGTGTTGTGCGTTTATAGGGAAATAGTGTTGGAAGTAATTGAAATCTAATTAAGTAATTATTAAATTTATTGTTGGGTATTGATAATTAATTTATTGGACAGTAATTATTAATTCGTAATTTTTTTAAATTATAATTTTTTTGTTATGAAAATTAATGTATTGTTGTTTTATTATTAATTGGTAATTAAATATTATTAAATATTATTTTTGGTAAATGTAATTAATATATTAATAAGTAATTATTAATTGGTAATTAATGTTTAGTAATTATTATTATTGGTATAAAAAGCATTTAATTGTTCAATATTTGTTAATTGGTAATTAAGTTTTAATAATTAATATGTTTTTGTTATTAAAATTATGTTATTGTTCAATATGTATTATTTGGTAATTAATATGTATTAATTATTATTTAATTGTATTTATTATTAATTTATTGTTAATACATTTTTCATTGGTAATTATGTTTTTAATAATTATTTATTGGTATTTGTAAATAGTTTAGAGCTATTTAATAATTAATTAATTAATTATTTTAAAAAATGATTTTATTTATAAGTATGTTATTTTTAACTTCTACGCTATCCAACACTTTCCCTACTGTTGCACTCTCTGGAGTTGGAATAGTAATTTTTACCCCTACGCTATCCAACACTTTCCCTACTGTTGCACTCACTGGAGTGGAAATAGTAATTTTTACCCTCCCGCTATCCAACGCTTTCCCTACTGTTGCACTCCCTGGAGTGGGAATAGTAATTTTTACCCTCCCGCTATCCAACGCTTTCCCTACTGTTGCACTCCCTGGAGTGGGAATAGTAATTTTTACCCTCCCGCTATCCAACGCTTTCCCTACTGTTGCACTCCCTGGAGTGGGAATAGTAATTTTTACCCCTACGCTATCCAACACTTTCTCTACTGTTGCACTCTCTGGAGTGGGAATAGTAATTTTAAGCTCTACGCTATCCAACATTTTTCTTACTGTTTTTTTTTTTGGAGTTGGAATAGTAGTTTTATTCCCTCCGCTATTTAATATTTTTGTATTATTTTAGTTAATGTAGTATATAATTAATTTAAAAATATTAAAAGTAAATGTAATTTTTTAATTTGTGATACATAATTATTTAATTTGTATTTATGTTATTGTTTTATGTGTATAGATGTATTTGTAATTTATAATATTTTTTAATAAATTATAATTTATTAAAATAATTATTAAAACTGATTATTAAGTAAGTATATATATTATATATTATATGTATATGTTTAATTAATGTTTTATTAAATTATATATATTACTTATTAATTTTAAACATTATAAAATATTTTTAACTATGTTTATTTTATTTATAAGTATTATTTAGTTTATTTTACATATTTTGTTTAACAAAAAAAAACGATATTTTTAATAACGATATTTTTGACATCGATATTTTTTTCTCGATATTTTTGTACTTTCCATGTTGTAGATAGGATCTCGATATTCTTGACATCGATATTCTTGCTCCGATATTTTTGTAGGTCGATTTTTTGACCTTCGATATTTTGTCAGTGATCTATCATGGGCTACATCACAGCAACCCTGATCTCAAGTGCATGATCGCCCTCCTCATGCCACACTAACAAATACGTGGCAGTGCCAACATCAAGGTGGGTTGCCATCCAATCTACACCTCTAAAGCAAGCAAATAAAAAGTACATGTAAACTTGACTGAGTAGGGGTGACTCAACCACAATGCAGTGTAAACACACATGAATCAGATCAAATCAGCATTATCAATAAGGTGATGCAACCTGCACAACTGTCACAACTGACCAGAGGATATAACAGGGGCAGCATGTGTGTAGAAACAAGCCCCTCACAGTTGGCATACAGTGGAACTGTCAAAAACCATGTCCAACCCAAATGTCACATCATTGTACGATGATTTACAAAAATGCATGTAATTGGTGTAGCTTATTACAATTGTGAATGGACATTGTCATGCTGTCTGCCTGTAAACTGCTTAAATGCCTGACCCGAGTTGAGATACACATACAAAGCATCTCCCCTTTACATTGCAGAGGGAGAAACAGCATCTCCTGTTCAGCAGCCTGTCCCACTCTTCAATGATGAAGAGGAAGAAGACATCTCAACCATCAACCAGGACACCCTCCAAGAGCTGCTCAACTCCATTGGCAGCCTATCTCCAGAAGCCGGGACATCCAGCAGCATAGTGGTTGCTCCACCAGCTGTACAGAACACCCAGCAGCAAGCGCCTACCACCAAAGCTGTCTCCCAGGACTTTGAGAACCCACTGTAAACATTTCAACGTAGTGCTGTAGAAGTCCAGCGTGAGATGGCTGGTCAGGTGCAGGTGGGGTTTGACAGCTTGGCGGCCAAAATGGATGGGATCGGTGGGTGTCTCAGTCCCATTAGGGACCACCTAGAGTCCATCAGAGGCACCCACACTCCGCTCCATGCTCTCCAACATTCCATGGCTGACATCGCTGGAGTACTAACTCAGAGACAAGAACAACTGTCCAGTCAAACTGGCCCAAGCAATGTCACCAAGGAGTTGCGTGAAATTCAAAAGATCATGGAGAACATGGAGCAAATGCAGGCTTCACACTTGGCTGCCATGGCTGCCTACCACAGAGACGTTGCTGGAGTCTTGCAAGCCCTGCAGCTTATCATCACTGCAGTAATGCCTCAGCATTTGGCACAGATGAATGCTGCAGCACCTTTAACATCCACCTCTTACCCCCATCAGAGGAAGAAGATGTGGATGAATCAACATTCAGGTGAAAAAGTCAGCTGTAGTATTCATCTGTGTCAAATGGACAGTTTCTGCTTGGACCTGTGCTTACCATCATGCCTTGGAACATCAGCTTCCACTGTCCTCTGAATGACTCTGCTACATTCACCTTGGACTTTAATACGGACTGCCAATGCTGCCATTGTTCCCAATGACACTGCAATCAGCCTGCTGACTGAACTCTGCCTCTTCCTCAACATGTTTCTGGACATGTTCCCCCCCAAGGACTCTGGCTGTCCCTCCACTGGGCATGTACACAATGGGAGGGTTGTTGTACAAAGAACCGGCCCAGTCTGCTACCTCAGTTAATGCCCATGTAAATAAAATAACTTATGTCACTAACATGTGTGATGCCTGTGACTATTTACGTTTAAACGTGCCAACAATGCATGGTCAGTTTAGCAACCACAACAAATCAAGGGGCATTTGGAAAAGGGAATATGGTGACTCTGTGTCCCAGACATTGAGAAGCCCGGACAGGGGTGACTCTACCAATGCTCGGATCTCTAAGACAACACTGTTTCTGCACCATAAAAATAATCTGTGCTCAGGATGGTGATCAGGACTTGGGACAATACTCAAGTCTGTGTCAAGCCACATGAAGTGGCTGAAACTTTCAGTGCAAACAAGAAATATTCAGAACATGTACTCATTATAAATGTGGTGGACAATGGTTGAATAGATGGTTGTCATGCCATGACATGTGTAAAGACAGTTCCCTCAACATGTTACATATGGCGACAAAGCTATCAAGCTGTAAGAAGAGGAATGGTGTAGGATAGCATATGTCAAAGTGTGTTTCTGGATCAAATCCTAGTGCTGTTGTGCTGTAACCCATATCACAACACCCCTTGCCCTACACTTGTTTGCAAAATAATTTCCAAGGTTGTCCACAATGTACAAGGCTGTGTTGAAACACATACAGAGGTGTTAGGATGACTAGTAAATAATAGAAGGCATATATCCCTTACATTTCCCACGTGGAAACTGAAGATGTTGTAGGGACCGGTGTTATCAAAGATGCCCCTAAGTATCCTAACAACATAGCTACAGCATGTAACCAATGCTGTGTGAGCACAATGCCTACAGTGCATCATGTATATATCTGTACTTGCAAAATTAGTATCATATGGATACTAATTCCTCAGACCACTCCAAAACATACTTGAAACTGAACTTTGCTATCCTACATATCAATCAGTTCGGTTCACTCACATTCAAAATGCAGATTGACGGTTGCCTGACCCTTGAAGATGGCGTAATCACATTTGTCAACATTCAAATAGATTAAGCGGGTGATGCATCTATAGTAAGCAACCTCAAATTCAACAGTAGATGTAAACACATAAACAATCATTGACAGTACAAGCCATCAACCAGTACAAATTTATTTCTACAAAATACACACTTATCAAAATAAACTAATAATAATGACTTACCCTAAACTACACTAACCTAACTTGCACTAACAGTAACCTAGACTAAACTAACTAGCTTACCTAAGACTATACACATAACAACAAATAATATACATCAACCCACCTCCTCCCTTAAGGCACATCCAGGAACGGGACAAAGACAGCTTAACCTATACATGAACTAACTAAACATCCATACTAGACAAATATATATGTTTTTGTTTTATTTTTATTTTTATTATAAGTCCAAAAACACATCAACCTCCCACTCTAAGGAAAAGGAAACGTAATCAAAAACACTAAGTAAAGAATCAGAAAAAATGAGAACTAACTACACCTAACACTATACTAGCCCTACACTTAAACTACACTTATCGCTAAATAACAAAATATTGGCAGAAATGGATGTAAACTGGGTGAAGGGAATTGGGGGACTGTACAGGGGGGACAGCAACCATCCTTTGTGCATCAATAGGGGCGCACCAGGGCCCCCTTAATGTCCATGAGGAGTCCCTTGAAATTGTCATGGTCACGTTCCAGGCGGGCCACTCGAACATTCAAATTATAAAGTAGCCTCCGCTCCATCTTTGTCAGGACTGACATTTGTTGGTGTCCTGCAGGTCTTGATGATGTGCCTGGTTGAGCACTCTGTGATGGGCCAACAATGGTTTGACTAGAGGTGGGTGCAGCACGTTGAGCATGTGTGTCACTATGTCGTACACCTGAAGGGCCAGGGATTGGCTGTGTCTGGCTCTGGTGTGTTGAGGAGGCAGGCAAGGTAGCATGTCGTTTGTGACCTTTCTTGGTGCTGTCAGAAATTGACATCCACTTGCCAGAAGCCCTCTCCTCATGGTGCATTCGTGCCATGTCATGAAAGCCCTTTGCCACACGCCTAATGTGTTGGTACAGTTCCTTACACAGTAGGAACTGCCTCTGTTCCTCCGGTGACATGTTGTCTGAAAACAAAGTAAAAATTTCATGTTTGCTGACTCCCAAAAAATGATGGCATTCTGCATAATTGGCACAAACAAAATTCTCACAATATGTTTTCTAAACACCATCATAAAAAACAAGGTACATCACACATGACCTGGCAACTTCTAAGTAAGTAATACCAGCAATCCTAATCTGATGTTGATGATAACATGTTGACTCCTGGGATGGGACAAAGCAAGCGCAGGGTGCAGTGACAACAGTTGTAGAATAGCTGTTTGCAATTAGGCTGTGGCCACAAACAATGATTGAGTCCAACAGGGGGCGTTCCGTAAGGATGAAGTTTAACAGGCCCATAGCAGACCATGACCATTACAACTAAACAAAGGCAGTAGGCAGCACTGTCTGCAATCATGGCAGACAACTAATCACAACAGTGGTAGTCATGTAGGACATTTGAAGAAATGGAACTTCATTGTACTAGGAACACTTTGGAGGTGTCAACACAGCTACACATCCGTAATAGATGATGTATACATTTACTTGCAAATCTGTGGTACCCTGCAGATAAATTTTATGCAAGTAAAGAGGGCATATGTTGCATGAATCATTGTTTTGCAGTATTAGCCTGCTCTGCACCTTTCTGTGCTATGACCCAATGGGACAGCAAAGCTGCTGCATTTCCACATCAAATTGGGCTGCACTGCTTTTCATCAAATAGTGGCAGTGTGAACCCCATCATGCTAGTGCCCAGGAATGCACCCTTGCACAACAGTGCCATGGTGTCTGACTTGAGCAGATGATAGTCAATGTGATGGAAGGATCACCGTCAGGCACTTGATCAATCATTGAACTATAGTGTTTTTCATGTGTGTCACACTCTGATGAACAACTCGTATCATATACATTGATGATCTGTTGAGCATTACTGTAAAGAGCATGTTAGAAAAAATAATTGGTTCACAGTCTAAAATGTTGCGCACTCCACAATATTCAAGGTGCTCCTGTGGAAATGGTTCTGCGTGATGATGAATGGGCTTCGCAGTGTAACAATGCCCATCCCTTATCCCCTAAATGTTGTGTGAAAGGGTGTCCAATGCATGAGTTGACATTGTCTTACGTTGAGTTGTTTATCACTGCTTTGGCACTAAAGCTGAGACAGTCTTGCCCAGACAATGTTGTGCCACAAAACTTTGCACTGGCCACAGAGGCCTTGGGCCTGATTCACAAATGTAAACTTAAACCAAAAGTCTAAGTTTAGACCTGAAGTCTAAGTTTAGACCAAAAGTCTAACTTTATTACTACTAAAGTTAGGCTTTTGGTCTAAGTTAGACTTTTGGTGTGAAATACAATTTTCGTATTATACTGTACCTGAAACTATACAATAGTCATGTGACAAATTATTCCATGCTCAGTAAACATATTTAACTTGATGTAGCAGTGGACATGCAACATGTCCCCAAGCTGACCTGTACACATTATACCATGTCAAAGAGCCATGATCATTTGGAGTTTTGGATGAGAATACGCACAATACATCACAAAGGTGTTTGTCCATTGATTACAAATGACATATCCCATTCAACGTGGCATGAGTACCCACAACCACAGCTTACATTAAATCATTGAGTTGTGGTGACACAGTTGATACCATGGGGGCAAACATCATATGGTAATGGTTGTACATTGCCAAACTTTAGAAATAAGGCTGTATTTTCATATTTGTCTCAAGTTCATGTCAAAATGCTACAGCACGTAGCAAATGATACTCAACAATAGATGTGACATGCTCAGGGGTAGAAACTTATCATCATTTACATCAGTATACACATCTGGCCCCCTTGCACAATCATGTCAGGGTGCATAGATGTTTGGGATGCTGCATGATCGGCTCAATTACATTGCAATGAAATCATCAAAATCATGGACTATTTGCTTGTACATGGCTGTGATGTTGTAATCATATGAGGAATTGCAATATCAAGTCAAGAAGGGCAATGCTGACCTCCATCAGCACATGATGCTGATAAACATAACTCTTGACTTGATGCTGCAACATCACACTAGAGGTTAGGTACATATGAAGCACATCCAGACTGTGTACAACAGCATACAGGGCCTGTGGCATGACATATATCTGTCAACACATACAATCCAAAGGTAGGGGCATCGCACTCACCAGTGGGGTGTGGGTCCATGAAGGCATCCACATCTCCTTGTGTGATCAAGGGTCTTCCAGGTGTGGTAAATATATGGAAAGGAAGATAAATGTCATTAACATCAGATTTCACAAGACTCACGTACATCATCGATGGCTTCTTGATACAATTTCATTCACTGTAACAGTCAGGTGTGTGTCCACGTTAAATACATGTTGCAATGTGCTTTGCCTGTCTGACACACAACACATGCCAATTTCAGCCTTGTGGACTAATGGACATCCCTGCCACAATCAGTGGGACAAAACAGACTATAACTTGTTCCACAGGTTCATGAGTAACTTTTTTCATCACCAACATCAATAGACGTGACGTTGTTAGGTCAAATGGGTCCATTTTACTCCCCACAGGTGTATCACAACCCTTGTAATATTGATAATCCACATTGTGTATCTCACAGAGATTGACAGCCAGTTGATCATGTGGAGTGTACCAATATCAAAGCACGTAGCAAAGGACAGTACATCATGACAGGCATTTAGTTTAGCCAGGTAGCACAGTCCATGAGGGGTGCATAGATGTTGTCCAGAACCAAATTAGTGTTCATGGATTCATCCTCTGATCTGAAACAAAGTTGGTCATGTACTTACCACCTTGCCTGCCAACGATGATTCTCAGGTGATCCATGAGGTCTCCCTCAAGCCCAATGCAATCCTGCCAACAGTGCTTCCACTGCTGGACCGTCCTGTCCACACCAAACATTTTAATCATTTTTTCACGGATGTGCTCCCACATCACCTTCCGTAATTTAACATAGTATATCTGGAGGATACGTCCCCCAGCCTCAACCATCTTTGGCAAATAAAACGTAACAAGCCATAGGAAGCCCCCCAAGGCCCCCTCAGACATCCTGCCCTCCCTACCCTTACCCTACATCCAGGGCCGGTCCTAGGACGTCTGGGGCCCCGGGCGAAAGCGAAGATGTGAGGCCCCTCTAATTTGCATGTAACATCACAAGGATTGACATCACAGAAAGTGACATCGCAGGACTATTGATCTTATTTGGCGTCACTGAAGAGACCTAATGTGGATATCAGTAACATGGACAAAAAGATAAATATGCAAATGAAATAAGTCCATATATTTTAAAACTGTATTAAATGGATTACATTTGTCACATTGGATGGAAAAGCTAGGCGCAGGTCTCACAAAGATGGATATTTTTACTCCAAGTTAACTGATTGTTTCCAGATGAGCGCATGATAAAAATTCCACAGCATTGTGGAAAATAAATTGAATGGCATCACTGGGAAAAATTATGCAAAAGGGAATATATAGCAAGATGAATTTGAGTTCAGATACATGTATTTTTCATTTTACTTTGAAAGCTATGTAACTCACTGACCAGAACAAAAAAAGGGCAGCTGAGAACCCAGAACCAGTGCTTTTGGTTTTAGAGTACAGAATTATTCACTTTTCCTCACAAGGCTTGAGGGGATGAGAGGATGGGAAACAGGTGAGCAAATATACATTTCTTATAAAAAGCAGATAAAATGAAAGATTGCAATCAAACAATGAGGAGAGAGTAACTCCAACATTCTAGATTATTCTTGTTGAATGGCTCCCTGGTATTGCTTTATTAGGGAAGGTCTAGTATCTGGGTGTGTTTAAAGTGAAGGTATGCTGTAGATTCAAGGGGTTTTCAAATCAATGTTTTTGATTTGGTATTAAAACTGTAGGAAGTGGTACTGGCCGGCTTTAGCGCTGGTGAAGCCTTGTGCGACAATGTTTGTTGGTGCCCTCCAGTGACTCCCTCCGCTACAGATTCACTAGCACCCTTTAGCAGTGCCTCTCAAGTCTCCATAACCACACTCTCGCTCAGATGCATTTAATTTGATTTACAGTGCCACTGATACCAGTGTAGGGTGTCAGAGCACTTTACATCACACACATTACAGAGAGACAATCAATCATACATGGGTTAATCACTGTATGGGAAATGTTACATAAGGCAAAGGACTACAAGATGTAGGAGTCACATGACAACCATACTAGTAGGAAGTAGAGTTTAATAGTGATTGGTTGGGAGAAACACAAACTATGAATTTAGAACGTATTTAGAAAGTAACACCATGGTTGAGGGTTCTCCTTAATAACCAGAATTGATTTCTATCTAAAAGAACCCTTTTTGCAACTTTAGGATAATCACAGACTGGGGGAGAAAATGTAATGTTCCAATTTATACCTTGCAGTTTGCATCCAGCTCTAAGATGACAGTTAACAGCTCACTGTTCTATGTTAGGATTTTAACTTATAAACTGCAAGAAACAAAAGGCTCTCTCCGACAAAAGCAGTAACCCACTGATCTATTTATATTATGTGCACTTTGTGGTCTGCATAGTACGTGTTCTTTGCAGCAGGCACATTAACCCTCTGTGCTACCTTTCCACGAGTCAAAACTTCCACTTGACAAAACTCTATCTCTCTCTAGGAAGAGTTTTAATCACCGGAGTTATCATGACATTTTTATTGTTGCCAAAAATTTCTGGAGGCCAGGAAGGAGGCATTAAGTGCTTTTAAAAACATAATATACTTGCAAACATGATTCCCCACCCGAAGTCAGCGCCCGGTGCAATCTCACTGGTCGCACCGCCCTAGAGCCTCCCTGCTCAAGGGTCCTGTGACCTCAGTGACAGAGTCACTGTCGCACTAGGGTGTGCTGCTTCGTAGGCCTCCCCGCAAGACTGGAGGTGAACTTCAGTATGGATTGTGGTGGACAGACCTTCAAGGTTAACCTACACTTGCCACCGCTCGAGTCCACCTGCTGGTGCTAAGACCCCAGGGCTTTTAAGGTCATGCGGGGCTTTCTAAAGGTCTAGTACAGGAATGGGCTCTCTCAGGAGAGTTGTCTAGGGGACTGGTCATGAAGGCTGAACCAGGTTCCCCAGTTCCAAATTCAGCAGCTCTGGCCATAGTGCCACATCCTCTCCCCCACTGGACACCATACTGCCCCACTGAGAGAAAGTCACACTGCCTTCAGCTACAACCCAATTGTGCCCGGCTATAAACACCTGGTTGTGACTCAATTGAAATTACGCACTAGACAAGAGTAATATGCTGCCTGGAAAAAACAAGTAACAACATCCTGGAAAAGCAAACACTCAAGGGAATGCAAGATTAAGTAACACATGTGAAATGTAAGAAAGAACAACATAGTTACCTTAACACTTTTGCACTTATTATTCAGAAATCAGTGAGTGCTTTTGCCTGAAAAGTTAAGGACATGACTACAAGGCCCAGAAGATACCCTTTTAATATCTATTACTTATATCCTTACAAAATGTAAGCAGTATGGTTTAAAAGACCACATCCGTGAAAACAGAGCCGCTGTACACATTTTGTTTTCTAATCCACCCATCAAGCAGGTATTTCAGTACTTTCAGGAATGGTGCACTTCTCTACCGGGGAAAACAATGTTGTTCAAAGAAAGACGAGAAAACAAAAGTAGCGCTTCACTGGCAAACTCTGTAAAGTGGCGCCAATGTGTTTGGGTTTGAATAAAATCAATCTGGCCACTTTGTGACCCACTGTGTCTTGCTTTATTTGGTTATATTTTACATTTTGAACCTTTTATTTCTCTCCTTCCTGAGACTGCACTTTGGAATACAAAAATGTCCGAAAAAGACAACATTTCCAGCAAAAGTGTTTTCCTTTTTGGATTCATTTCATGGAGGAACAAATAAAGGAAAGGAGATGAAAGAGGGAGTAATACCCATTTCTTGAAGTTACGGTTTTCACTAAGTGAAGAGGAGCAAGACAGAAAAAGAGGGAGGAAGAGAAAGAAGGGGGGCAGCTGCCAGCGGCAGAGCAGAAGTGGACACTGACCTTGTCCTCTCTGGGCAAGAAGGAAAAGACAGAATCCTTTTCCGTCTCTGACCGCCTGCCCCGAACAGCCAAGCCTTATCTATAGGCTTTGGCTATTTCTGCCGTCCTGGGAGGCGTGTTTAAAATGAAAAAGTAGGGGAACTAAATATATTAAATTAAAGAAGTAGGGGCATGCCCCCAAGGCTCTAGACATGAGACCTGAAAACAGGCAAAAAAATTATAGGTAAATCTATAGGCCATCTTGACATGCCTGGGGCTCACCTGCCCTGAGCATTGCAGCACTACAAAATGGCAACAAGGCCCAGGGAAGGGGGCCCCCACACCTGGACCTTACAGTTTACTCCAGTGCTTTGAGGCCCAGGGAAGGGGGGCCCCTCTCCACTGAGCCTCGAAGCAGTAACGAGGCAATTTACAAAACACTGCCCTTCCACAGCAGTTCTACAATACATTTTAAATGCACATTCCCATTAAAAATAAATCTTCGGTATTGGTGATGCAAAGGTTAACAAAAGCCAGTTGATCTGGCTGCTCCCTCCTCCCCTCACCCACCTCTCCTTACCTGTGTCTGGCTGGTCCTGGAAACAAAGGGGCCTTCTGTCACCTAGCAACAAAATGCTGAAAGGGGGCCTAGAATGGCGGTACTTAACAGAGGCACTGCCCCGCCCCTGACACTGTGAGTTAACATAATTGCTGGCCCCTTCCCATTATGTTTGTCTCTTCCCCCACTGCACCCCCTGGAATGCCACCACTACCTCACCAGCAAGGTCAAGGCACCTCGCATTGGTAATATGATAGTGTGGGGCAGGGGGCCTCGGAGGAGCAGGTGCGCTGTGAAAGTGTGGCCTTTCACACGGAAGCGGGGCCCCCTATTTTTTAGCTTAACGCGAGGCCCTGGGCAGCTGCCCACACTGCCCATGCCTAGCGCCGGCCCTGCCTACATCTCCAAAAACACAGGTAACCCAAGAAACCAAAAAATTACCCCTAAGAACTGTGAAAATTACAAAGATACCCCTAAGACGTACACCCGACAAAACAATCAGACAGTCGCAAAAAACACATATGGACAAAGACACAGGTCTCAACAAGGACAGTATGGACAGTACACTACACACAGAAACTCGCTCCAAAACAACAACACCAGCAGACACCTTGCAACACCTCCACAACTCACAACAGACACTAACAGTGTGGTTGAAAGAGAAAGTGAGAGTGTACAGTGCTCTTCCATGGAACAGGATGCAGACTGACATCACATCCTGGCTGGTTGCAGCCCGTTTTCGGACTTTGAGACACAATTTTACCCAGTAAGGGGTAAGCAGGAATATTTCATGTGTATACATGTATTTTGCGAATATTTTCCATGGCGGATATGAAAAATATTACTGCTAACATGGATTTGCGTTAAAGTTTTATCCGCAAATTGCTTTTTGATCAGTATATGTACCATTTTACTAGATGTAGCATGTCTAACAACACAATATGGATATGTGATGTGATCTGTGTGGTGTACTGGAGTGTAGTCTATCTAGACTGTCCTGATATGAGTGATCCTGAGCTGTCAAGAGGCACTAGTTACATTGATGTCTGTCTATGACTGGTCATGGGTGTAAGAAAAAGCATACCAACAGGCAGTCACTACTTGTATATGAGATTAGTGATGCAGCATACAATGCACAGCTCTGACTGCATATTCACGTTTGAGTATTTGATTAGCTGGAGGCACAGAGGTGCACATTGATGACGGTTTGTGCAAAGGCACTCATAGCCATATTTTCAAGAGATAGGTCTATGCATTTCATGCTGTGCTATGCATGACATGATCTACGACCAGTGTCTAATGACCAGATCCATTGTCACCATTACAAAATATGCTAAACCAGGCGTTACATGGTGTAAGGATGATCTTCTTGTGCAAACAACATCTTAAGATCAGTCTAGCATGACAGCAATGAGCAAATAGTAGCAGGTATAGACAATGATGTTATGGCTGGACAGATACCAGTACAATGTATTGATGTTAGTGTGTCATCCCATATTTTTTATCCCCTACGGGCTACAAGAGCTTACAGGGACACCTCAGATAATGCATACTTAAATGTGTGTGACAGACAGCAGAATGGAGCAGCCAAATCCATGGACAATATGGAACATGTGATCTGCTTGCCAACGCTGCCATTCATGAGGCAAACATGTGGTGCAGCCTATCATCACTAAATGTTATAGAGCACTTGGGTGTATGTTGGATTTCCATGGATGCTATTGGGACAGATATTTCTGTCAGGCATACTCCTGACTGGAGTGGAGTGGCTTGTTGTCCATACTGTACTGCTACATGAACCATACATGATGGCTGGCCAGCTTGCCAAACACAGTTTGATGATGAGTATTTGGACATTGCTTGAGAGATACAACACTGTGCCTGCAGATGTGTGGCTATTTTGATTGTTGTAGTTGTGCTGAAGAGCAAAATTACACACATCATGCAGCTGACATGTGTAAACTTTTAGTTATAATCCAGATCTAGGTGGTGCACCTTCTGGGGGCTAAAATAATTCATTTCATGTCCGTAGGACCCAAAACAGTGTCCATTCCTGTTGTCATAGGTTGCATGGTGTTGGCATGTTAAGGCTGTACGTATTGCATTCCCTGTAGCACTTCACTCATGTGTATGTCTGTTCTCGGTCTTGGGGGTGTGAACAAAGAGCAAGGGTTATTGGAGGAGGATGTAGCCCATTCTACCCCTTCATTGACATGACACTCTCATGTTGTTGTGCATGTGACATCAACACTTTTTTGATATTTTATTGGCAGGTACATGGTCCTACATACATGTTGTTGTGTGCTGCTGTCTTGCCATTTGGCCCATGACTGACATATGTGTCATTGTGCTTATGTGACTATAGCATTGTCAGATCATTGCTGTGTTGTAGGATGATTCATGCACAGTGTTAGTGATGCATGACATGTGCTTATTGGTCATTCTAATGGTGCATGTGTCATCTTTTGAGGTATTCCCACTTTCTGTTGTTGTTTGACTATGTATGCTTGGTGTTTGTGGTATTACCTTTACTGTGTTGATACATCAGTTATTGTATCTGTACTATCCTCTGTATCTTCATCCTCCACACCCACAAGTGGATGAAGTGCAGATTAGCAATGTATATTTGATACTGTTGTCAGTTACCTTTATTCCTGTGCCATTGAATTCACAGATATGTTGGATTTCACATAATATGATGGTTTTTAACTATGTAGTCACAGCTATGATGATGCATCAGACATACAGTGTATGTTGTACTACGCTCTTGTATGCAAACAGACAAGTAGGTGTTCCTGTGATGACAAAACACAAAGTCATTCATTCTCACTGAGGGACCATACACAGTAGTTGGCTCAGATGCCCAATACGTTGTTCCATTCCCACTCTTCGTTTAATTGGTGTCATGTCCTGGTGCTAGGTGTGAGAGCTGTGTCGCACTGTTGTTTTGTTAACTTTAACTTAACAGATTGATCAACTTCAGAAGTCAGAAACCAAGCATAGAAGACTTTGTTGTAGTGATTTTTTAATTTTCAAAGTAACAATACGTGGACTTTGTTTTTAAGGAATGCTCGTGATGGGACATTTGTTGATGGTGATTAGGTAACAAAATTGCGGATGATGGCATCCCTCCTTGCTGTTCCAGCAGCAGAAGCTGTGGTGTGTCTAGCATCAGCTTCTTCATCCTGGCCATCCTCTGGATTGTCCTGCTCCTCCTGGTCTTCAGCCAATGGTGTTTTGTCTGTACACAAATATTGTTCAAAATGCAACAAGCCATTATAATTTTGCAGACCAGTTCAGGACTGTACAGGAGTCTCCCCCCGAAATATCAAGGCACCAGAACCTTGATTTAAGGACTCCAAAGGTCCGTTCAACAACGGCACTTGTGCGTCCCAGTGCAACATTGTAGTCTCTCTGGGCCTGTGTGTGGGTCACTTTGATGGGGGCCAACAGCCATGGTGAGAGTGCATATCCTTGATCACCTGAAACATATAATGGAGAGATGTGTCCATTAGTATTTGTGCCTGCTGTGTTTGCAGAGTGGCTTTTTTAGTGTGTGTGCATTGTGCAACTTTGTACTTTCTGCATTGTCATGTGGTGGTTGAGACAATTAACCTGCATCACTGAAATTGACTTGCCTATACTTGACAGCCTACACATCACCATGATGTCATTGGCCAGGTCCTGTGTATTACCTCCATGTTGTGACTGTCAGGATGTCTGGATCACTGAAAAAAGATTTGAGATTATTTACAGGGCCATTGCACCAACAGTACGTCACTTATGCACAGATTTTTTAGGGTGCACTGTTGGCATATGGGCCTGGTGAAGCATCCACCTTGTCTTTTGGCAGATTACTATGTTTGAACATCAGCAAGATAAATCATTGTGAGTTATTGTGCTGATGGTAGCTGAGAGCGAAAATCCTTGGCTGCTGTACGTTTTACTCATTGTGGGTTCTTTACATCCAGCTAGCCCCCAAGGTGGGTCAGTGTTTGAGTGACAGTGGCACTGCTACCTGGTGCACTTGACTTACTGGGACAAGTGAAGACAATGGACATGTGTATTGATGTCCTTGTGCATGAGTTAACTTTGACTCTGCTTGTATGCATGTTGGGGTAACACCCATCGATATTGCCGTGTGTGCCTGTTCCCAATCGACACACATTTATTTGGCTAAATTTGTGCATCAGATTGCTACTCCTCACCAGGGAAGTCATATGGATGCACAACGTGTAGTGAGATTGAGATTTCTATTGTTTGTATGCTCTTTCTATGCATGCTCCATTCTCCAATGACCCAGACTGATGTTTAATCAACTTTGGTGATTGTTTGTGTGCAGTTGGTGCTCCCTTCATGCAGCAATACTTGCAACCCCAGGAGGCAGGCACCCCCACAGAATGGTACATGGCTGACTGTGTTTTTTGAATGTCAGCAAATTGTGCACTATCACAAGGGAGAGCAGGGGGATCTGTCATCTTGTTGTACATACGGCACATGTGTTTATTTTAGGATGGATGTAGCTCAGCAGAAGCATATGTCTTGTGGCACGTGCTGCATTGATTAATTTCAATTTTTGTCTGAGGAGTTCTGCAAAATCTACATTTCGAGAGTGCCATAGTGGTTTGTGAGAGATTTTCTGGGCTACTCCCTTGTTGGGCCTACTTACATATGTCTTGATTATTTGGCATTGGGTGATTGTGTATAGTAGGTGGACCTGTTACAAGGTATGTTGTATTACATTTGCTTAATGTGCATTATCACATATTTGAGCTACATGATTGGGGACCCGAGGTGTGTGTTGGTTGATGATCGATTGGCGAAAGAAGTAGGAGTCATGCACACTCCCTGGAAACTTTGCAACAACATTGATGAACAGGCCCAGGTGGTCCACGACTGCCTGCATGTTCATTGAATGTGTGTGCTTCCTATTCCTGTATATATGTGCAGTGTCCACAGGAGGCACAAGTCAATTGCAGTCAATTGCCCGCAACACATGCGGAAACTCAGCAATGTCATAGAAGCCTTGCTTGTTGTCAAGTTGTTCTTGCGCAGTGTTGGGGAAGCGTAGGTGCTGCCGCATCAGGCTGATGATGGCATCCAAGACAGTCGGGAGAAACCTGGAGAATGATGACTGTGAGACTCCACCACTCTGGCAGTGGTTGGTTGGAAGGTACCAGAGGCCAACATGTGCAGCACTGCAAGTAGCTTTGTCTGTGGAGGAATGTTCGTGCAGTGCTGTGATAGTGCCTGCAGCCTTGGTGCTATCTGAATGAGTATGCATAGGATGGAGGTCCTTTTTAGCCTGTAGTGGGCTATCACATCCTATTGCCGGAGGTCTATCAGGGTGATGCGTTGGCGGTAGACCCGCTCTCTTCTGTGGCGCTGCCTCTGTGGTGGTGCTGGTGGCAGCGGTGGTGGTGGTGGTCTTCTTGGAGCTCCAAGCTGCAAGAGTAGTACCTCCATGGCGTAGTTGAGAATGCCAATGAGGGTCTGGGTTAGTCTCCCTTATTTACAGGTGCGTTTGCACCATTTTTTAGACTAGCTTTTTTTTTCTGGTCTTAAAAACCTGCTGCTAACTGGACTTAGCAGCAGTTTTGGGGATTATCGCCGGACAGAAAATTCATTGTAAATATCGTAAAGTGGGGTTAGCGGATGTTTTTTCACAGGAACGCCTACCTTGCATCTCATTTTCATTAAGTCCCACTAACAGAAGTAGCAATCTTGAAAAATCATGTTTACACTGGAAAAGTGCCACTAACTGCAGTTAGCGGGAACTTGTACATACGCTGATAAAACAAAAGCCGCCGTAACGTCAAAAACTTTCCGCTACGGCGGCGTTAAGTTCTTTTATGCCCCTCATTATCTCCATTCCAGATCTCTAGACTGAATGCTGGCTGACTGACATCTGGCATCAAATTATGGTTTGAACTGAAGGACCTACAGCTACTGTATGTTTTCAGTTCTTTAAGAGGGAACTTCAACTATCTCTGTACCTGAGTTTCCATACCTTTGAGCCAACCACATACAGAGTTGATGAGTGTTCATCATCAATTTGATCAAAAATATGCCTGAATTTTTTTTTATTTATGCTTTGCATAACTCTCAAATATCATGGTGCTTGATATTTCTGAAGTTAGTTACATTATGCAATTTCATGTCATTTTTGCATGTGTAACACTCGCTCCCAGGCTCCCCATAGCCAATCGCAATGCTGCAATGCAGTGTTGTGATTGGTCTGAGCCCGGAACCACGGCGCTCAGACGGGGACTGGGGGGCTTTGCATGTTCCGCACCAGACTGTGTAATGCAGCCTGGTGGGGAAGATGCAAAGTGCCAAGCAGTCAAGCGCACGTAAGGAGTGCAAACCACTCCTCTCCCTGCTCTGGCCAGCCCCGGCCCAAGAGCCACTGACTTCAATAGGAAAAATAAAATGATAATAACGATACGTTATTATCATTTTATTTTTCCTATTGAAGTCAGTGGGGCGACACTCCTCCGCCTTAGCGGAGGAGCCGGCACTGTGAGTGAGCTATCACGGGTATCCAAGAAAGCCTGGAGTCAGGAGAAAAAGGGAAGTGTAGTGGAAGGAAAGAGTAATGGGCAGGAGGAGGTTCTGCAGAGAAGAGAGTCAGAAAAGACATACACTCCTTTTGAGAGTTGAAAGTCCAATGTCATTTAAACATGTGAAAAGAAAACTAGCTCTTTGACGTTGGCATTGGGAAGATACAACTCTTCGATAAGAACACTGTGAGCCTCCAATATTCTGACACAAGAATAGGGAAGAAAGTCATTGAATCAATAGCAGACACCTGAGATACAGAACAGAGCCATCCAATCATGAGCAAGGGGGTTATCTCAGGCCCCACTCTAAGTATATGCATTTGTAGGTCATGCCAAAAGGCATCTAAGTTTGTCTGTAGCCAAAACATAAAAATCAAAGGTATTAAATATTTGATGTTTTAAAACACAATTTCAGGTTCCTAAAACACATTTTGAATGAGTAATGTTTGTCTTGTAAGGAGTTATTGTATCCCTTGTTATCTCAGAATTAATTGTCATAAGATGTTCGTTAGCCACATATAGCAAGTTTAAAGAAAAATCAATTCACATAAAGCAATCATATCATAAGCAGGAAACATCCCAAAGGCAGTGAATTGAACACTGCAATTATTCTGTAAATTTAGCAGCTGGTGGCATGTTTGACAACAAGACAATTTGTACAAGCTACAATTCACTGAGGCTCTTCCACTAACTGAAGTGTCAGGTGCAATATGCTCCAAAAAATCAATAATAATGTTCTTTCTAAACATGTCACTGAACACCGATAAAATGGTTCGAATAACTAATAAAAGGAAAGAAGAGCAAAGAATAATGAACTAATCTGAAACAAGGGCATCTGAAAAAGTAGTTTCAAATAAGGTGTAAAAAGGGCAGGGGCAGCCACAAGTCAAGTGTCACTTTCTTACGGCCTATAAAATAGTCCCATAATGTAATCTTACTAAAATAAATTATAATGCATTAGCAGCAATGATCATTGGCAGGAGTTCACAGAGAAGGGGCTGTAGAAGTAAAGCAGATCAGAGAGCATTTCTGTAAGGTTACACTTAAGGTAATAAATAATGTATGTCAATGCAAAGTGCATGATAAACATTTATAGGTGTTTGGATGTATATAATAAGTGAATTTCGCTTCATAGTTTACAGCACCCTTACTTTTTCACAGTTGAAACAAATTTTCCTAAGCCCTAATGTGACAGTGTGGATTTGAAAGTAATGATTCTATATCGTACTGCGGAGAGAACACATATCCATAAGCTACTCCACAAGTGTGAAAATAACCCATTGTATACTTATAGGGGCATATTTTCAAGCAATTATAGCCACGTTAGCGGCACTTTTCTGCCGCTAATGCTGCGATATTCTTATCGCCCAATTCTCAAGCAGTCGCTAACAGCCGTTAGCGACAGGTTTCAGGCGATAGCGGCCGCTATTAACATCGCCAGCGATGTTAGCGATAACTAACGCTAATCATATGCAGTGTAGGCGTTCCCGTGCTAAAACGCATGCTAACCCCACTTTGCGATATTCTCAACGATCGCCCGGACCGGCGATGCGATTAAAAAACACACGCTAAGGCCCGTTAGCTGCTGGAACTTAAGACCAGCAAAAAGCTGGTCTTAAAAATGGGGATAACACTTACGGCCACATCACAGCAGGTTCTGGTGCTGGACAGTGCTGCAAGTAACGTTGCAGCGCTGCCCAGCGACAAAACTACAGTGCAGGAATGCGCACCATCAATAAGATAGTGTGCACTCCTGGGCTCCAGTCATGAAAAGTGTTGCTGCGCTGCAACAAGACAGCGTTGCAACACTTCTCACTACACCCTCCTTGCTACAGCATGGATGCACTGTATTCACTGGACAGCGCTCCATGATGCAAGTAATGACAGATACGTCAGGAATCCTGACGTATCTGTCTGCGCTAAAGTCACGCATTGCTGCAGTCGTGTCACAACCATGACGCAACTCCATCAATGCCTGGGGCCAGCCTATCCCTGTGGCACTGTGTCACCCTCACGCTTCCCATCAGGCAGGCGGAAGGTACTGAAGCAGTGCCGTTCAAGAGGGGTGCCCGAATTTGGGCACTGTTGGAGATCCATCGGTGGTGGTTGCGCGCTTCGGTGTCATCGTCTGGAAGCATTGGCGGAGTGTTGGTGCGGAGGGAGTTGTCCAGCTGCAAGGGGGTGCGATGATGGCGGTGGCGTCGGGTGGGCAATGTGAAGATGTGACGTGATGAATGATGGTCGGTCCAGGAGAGTCCGGTGTCGTGGCTGCAGTAGAAGTTCCCGCTGGCGGAGGTGACGTGCTCGACCGTGTGTCCTGCTATGTGGCTTGTTGCGGTGACTTGCTGCTTGCGTCTGATGTAGGGGACCTTCCCCAGGAGTGGTTGGTGTCCTGGTCACTGGGGTAGTCCAGGTGGAACGTGAGTTCACTGAGTAGGATGTCGTTGGTGGATGGGAGACCCAGGGGTGCAATGAGGCCTACAATGGTATTGGAGAATGGGGGGCCATGGCCAGTGGGGCATGCACATGAAGGTGCAGCAGAGGATGTTCTTGGGCTTGTTCCGGATCTGGGAGTTGAGGTGGTCCATGGTCAACCTTGGGTCATTCGAGTGCGTGGTCAGTCGGAGTGTGCTTCTGTAGCTGATAGCAATGCCTCCTCCTTGACGGTCGGGGTGCTCCCTGCGGGTGATACTGCAGCCATCAGTGATGGCGATGGCGATGTCCGGTCCGGAGCAGAGGTTGGTCCTGGCAGGCGAGGTGGCGTCCAGGGTTGATGGCGAGGAGGGTGCTGGCGCCGTAGCGGTGGAGTGTTCAAGAGGAATGCTCCTTGGTGCTGAGCGTGGTCCAGGGGCAGACGGACGCAAACGACGTAGCCTATGGGTATCCTTTGGCACAGGAGACAACCATAATAACGCAGGCAGTACATCGTGAACAACGCAGCTCCCACAACGCAGGTGAATTTACATCGCATTTGATGACAACGCATTGAGATGTCAGTAATGGGGTAATTTTAAGTTTATGGGTGGGTATGGGTTTCGGATGTAATATATGAAAATTGGGGTGTGTTGTGGGGTAAAAGGGTGTGTTGTGGGGTAAAATATAAAAATTGGGGTGTGTTGTGGGGTAAAATATGAAAATTGGGGTGTGTTGTAAGGTAAAATATGAAAATTGGGGTGTGCATTTGGCTCAAAATCTGATTTTTGGATGTGTTTTGGGTGCTCAAAAAAGAATTCCAGGGTTCACCTTTGGGTTTGGGGTGCAAAGGTTAGTTTTGGGTTACACTCACTGAAGTGTGAATAATGATCTTCATGTCTTCGCTATGCAACAACTACTCTATGTTTGCAATGTGCCTAGTATCAGTATGCATTGGAATGGAATGCAATGTTATGGCATGCGTTGCAACTACGTATGTGCCTTTGGCACACGGGTGGTACGCCCGCTGTGCATGGGTGCACAGCGTCCGCCATTGAAAAGTGCTGGGGGGGGCTGGACAGCTGTGAGGTGGTAAACACCCGTAAGAACACTGGATGGGGCGTGGATGCGGGGATGTGTGTGTGAGCGGGTGTGGTAACAATTCAAATGAGGGAAGTCTTACCACAAAGCCGGGTCCTGTGTCTTCGTAGTTCCTGCACTCCTGTGTCTGCTTCCAGGAAAAGGAAGTAGGCAGCCAGGCTCCCTCCCCATAGTCAATCCCAACACTGCGATGCGGCGGTGGGAATGGTAAATGGCAACGGGACATGCAGCCCAGGGCCAGAGGGGTGGGCATGTTCTCCATGCAGGCTGTAATGCAGCCTGCATTGCGAACAGGGTTGTGCACATAACTGCTTTGGGCGGCCTGAGTGGGCCGAGCAAACAGTCATTGCACACTTGAGTGGGCATGCCAATCCGCTCATGCCCTGCTCCGTGTTTGGAGCAGTCCTACCCACCCTCCTACCCACTGAGGATACATAGCATGATTACATCAGTTAGTTATCCCTTTTTCTTCACCTTTGAATATTATTTTTTGGCTTCTCTGAGCCCGTGCTTCCCGCTTCCCCCTGCTGCTGCCCCTTTGGCCCCGCACCCCTGTCCTCGTCCGTTCCCGCCTCCCAGATGAGCATCCCTCCCCCTCCCCCACTTCATGGCCGCAGCTGCATGGTTGCGCAGTGGACGTGTGCGGCTGGCGCCCCAAAGGCGTGCCAACGGGAAGGCCATCTGCGCCTGTCCGTGACCTGACCGCGACCAGCGCCAGGAACCCTGGATCTCGAGCCACCCACTGCTACAGCACAGCCACCCTCCACGCACTCAACCCCTGAAAAATCAGAGACTGCCAACAGGCCTCGCCAAACATGACCCACGGCCAGTTCTCATGCCTTCACTGCTGCCAGACCTTAACCACCACCCCGGACTCCAACCCAGCCGACGCCAGCCCCGGCGACACCCTAAGATGCATCCTCCTCAACGTGCACTCCGTGCACAAACACAGCCTGGAAACTTGAACCTACTCGACTCTCTCTCGCCTGACATAGCCTTCTTCATGGAGACCTGGACCTACGCCTCCTCTGCCCCCAACATCAACACCGCCATCCCGGACGGATACAAGATCCAGAGGAAGGACCGCCCCAACCACCCGGGAGTGGGCCTCGACATCGCCCACAAGAGCACCCTCCGCCTCACCACCTCCTGCAAAACATTCCCCTCCGCCGAACATCTGCACTTCCAGATCCAGACCAGCAACAACTCCACACTCTGAGGAACCCTCGTCTACAGACCCTCCGGCCCCCGGACACACCAGCCAGCCCACCATCTCCACCTGGATGCCGGTCACAGCCGAAGACACCGCCTCGACCATGAAAGGCATCCACTCGGGGGCCACCACCGACCCCTGCCCTCCTCACATCTGCCACAGAGCCACGGGTGCCATCGCACCCGAACTACAATGCACCATCAACACCACCTTCAAAACAGGCACCTACCCAGACGGCTGGAAGCACACAGAAGTCAGGCACATGCTCAAAAAGCCCACAGCTGACCCCACCAACCTCAAGAACTACCGGCCCATCTCGCTCCTCACCTTCGCGGCCAAAGTTGCAGAGTAAACAGTCAACAGGGAACTGACACGATTCATTGAAGACAACGCCATCCTCGACCCATCCCAATCCGGATTCCGAAGCAACCACAGCACCGAGACCGCCCTACTTGCCGGCACAGACGATTTCCACACCCTCCTGGAACAAGGCCACTCCGCATCCCTCAACCTACTCGACCTTTCAGCGGCCATCGACACCGTCTCCCACGGCACACTAGTCGCCAGACTACACAACGCCGTTTTAAAAAAAGGAACAGACCTAGACTTGTTCCGATCATTCCTCACTGGAAGAAGCCGAAGGATCAGACTGCCACCCTTCCTCTCCTATCCCACGTGAAACACCTGCGGAGTCCCACAGGGGTCATCTCTGAGCCCGACCCTCTTCAACATTTACATGGCCCACCTCGCTGCCATCGTCCGACAACACGGCCTCAACATCGTATCCTACGCTGATGACACCCAGCTCATCCTCTCACTCACCAAAGACCCCACCACCGCCAGACTCAACTTCCAGAAAGGAATGCAAGACGTCGCAGTCTGGATGACCAACAGCTGCCTGAAGCTCAACGCCGAGAAGACAGAAGTCCTCATCCTTGGAACCACCCCTTCAGCATGGGACAACACCTGGTGGCAAACCGCCCTCGGAAGCCCACCTACCCCCTCGGACCACGCCACACACCTCTGCATCATACTCGACTCATCCCTCACCATGAACCGACAGGTCTGGGCCATCACCTCCAGCTGCTTCAACACCCTCCGCATCCTCCGCAAGTCCTTCTAATGGATCCCCCCGGAGTCAAGGGAGACAGTCACCCATGCACTCATCACCAGCAGACAGGACTATGGAAACACACTCTACGCCGGCATTTACAAGTCCATACTCCGCATACTCCAGACATTACAGTACACCACCGCCAGACTTGTCCTCGGCATCCCCCGGCACAAACACATCAACCAACACCTACGAAGACTCCACTGGCTCCCCTTGGGAACAAGAGTCACCTTCAAAATCCTCACTCATGCCTACAAATGCCTACACATCAACGGCCCCAAATGCCTCAATGACAGTAACAACTTCCACATCCCCAATAGATACCTCCGATCTTCCAACCTTGCACTGGCCAAAACCCCGCACATCCACAGAGCCAGAGCAGGCAGAAGATCCTTCTCCCACATTGCAGCCAAGACCTGGAACGAGCTACCGGCAGACATCAGACGCACCCCCTCCATGTACGCCTTCAGGAAGACCCTCAAGACCTGGCTCCTCGGCTAACAGATCTGCAGACAGCCCCCCCCCACCCCTCAGCGCCTTGAGACCCTCACGGGTGAGTAGCGCGCTTACAATTCCCCTCATTGATTGATTGATTGAGTCATCATCATGTGATGATTGTTCCTCTTCTGCACTGCTTGAGGCAGTGGGGCAACTATCTTCCGCCATATCGGTTCAGCCGCTACTGGGGGTGCGTCATCTATGTGTCATAGTCCTGAGCGACTCTCCCCCTGGCCCTCCTGCGCTACGCGTCCCACCTTCCCCTTACCTGGACATTGACAGCGTGGCGAAATCCACTGCACTCTTTCCAAATCTGTGACTCAGCCAGCAGGAGCCTCAGCCAGGTGTGATTTCACTAGGCTGGGTACAGCAGTCGCTGCCTAGTCCGCTGATGGACCTCCCGATGCAGTTGATGCAGCAGGGCCCCCTTAGGCGTGAAGTTGCAGCGCTCACGCCACACAAGTTCGACGTAGCACAGGGGCCTCACCCTCCACAGCGTACGGCCAGGCAAAGATCATCTGGACTGTGATGCAGAGAGGCGCCGCACGGCGTTGGTAATCCCCTCCGTGCACCACGGTGTAGTGGTGGATCAAAGTATGCGATGCAGACCTCCCTACGTTGGTGCGCAGGAGCGCCTCTGCCATTCACAGCTCCAAGGGGCTCATGGCAGTCTTCTCACACAGGTCAGCAACGTGTCTCCATGCGACCTGCCAGACTTCACCACCAGGTACGGGCGATCGCCGCGCATCAATGTCTACCGCCACGGCTCAGCTACTCCACAGCTCCTCCGCATCATACTTCAGGCTCCAAACGCAGGTCCAGCGAGGCATTCAGGCTCCAGACGCAGGTCCAGCGAGGCATCCAGTCTCCAGACACTGGTCCAGCTAGGCATCCAGGCTCCAGACGCAGGTCCAGTGAGGCATCCAGGCTCAAGACGCAGGTCCTGCGAGGCATCCAGGCTCCAGATGCAGGTCCAGCGAGGCATCTAGGCTCCAGACGCAGGTCCAGCGAGGTATCCAGGCTCCAGACGCAGGTCCAGCGAGGCATCCAGTCTCCAGACGCAGGTCCAGCGAGGCATCCAGGCTCCAGACACAGGTCCAGCGAGGCATCCAGGCTCCAGACGCAGGTCCAGCGAGGCATCCAGGCTCAAGACGCAGGTTCAGCGAGGCATCCAGGCTCTCATCCTGGTCATCCTGGTTGTTGGCTGGCTTGCAGGGGTTGTTGATGTGTGCTGCAATTGGCCCTGGCTGCTCCATTCTGCATATTGTTGTTTTTGATGCCTATTTCCTATTAGGGGGTCACTGATGGGCTATTTATTGCATTAGAGGCAAGAAAGCTCACGTTGGGCTGACTAACGTGAGTTTTTTATCGCTAATGGGCCTATCACTGTTTTTCGCACGCTAACGCTGGTTTCCCTATCGCCATCGCGCTAATTTTAGCTGCAGTTTTCACCGCCGTTCCCTGGAAATATCGCCATGTAGCGACAGCTTGGTAATAAGCCGTTAACATGGCAATAATTTTCAGGGTTAGGCGGCGATAAAAATACTGCCGCTAACTGGCCTTAGCAATAACTATCGCCAGGGCTTGAGAATATGCCCCATACTGTGTTAATAATTTCCATTATTGTGCGAGGGCAAGCCAGAATACTGAAAACGTTTGGAACAGTGGTGTTGATTAGGGCTGAAGTGGTAAACTAAAACTAAACTGAAACACTAAGCTGTAGTTGCATTCGAAAACAAACAGGCAACTGGATGGCAGGGGCGTTACAGTATCCTACATCCCATGTGGTACATGCGGACACCGCAGCTCCTGGTCCTAGTACTGGTCCTAGTACTGGGAAGGTGGGGTGGGACAAAGCCTCATGCCATCTTTGCCCTCCCTGAAAGTCTGCCTGGGTGTACAGGGTGATCCTCCACATCCTTCACAGGAGGTCCCTCTTAAGGTTCTGTTATGCCCCTGCCGAATGAACAATAAAACTCTAATCAGAACCAGCAACTTACTTATGAATGGCTCCCATAATACAAACCAGAAATTTTAATATTTAGCGTAACACGCATTGCAAGATGATGCTAACTTTTTTCACACACATAGCCCATAGAAAGCTTGGACAACGACAGCAATACAGATTTCAATAATTCAGTTTGTATCAGATTCATAAAATACTGTTTAACTAGATCTATCCTCTTGACTAAGGGCTGTGCCCCCTTCATGCACCCCCCTGAACAGGGGCATCCTTTGTTTCCCCACCGCCAGCCTTTTCATGGTGGGTTCACCTCCATGAAAAGACTGGCAGTGCGGAAACTCATAATATGCACGGCAGTGCCACAGAGGGACCGCCATGCACATTGTTTCCCAGACCGCTGCGTCAACGCCAGGGATCACGGGTCCCTGGTGGTTGCAGCAGTCCCAAATTCTCTGACCCCCGTACTCGTAATATGGTGGTGGGACGGCTGATGTGGTGGTTCCCGATCGCCACAGCACCTCCACCGTGGGTTTGGCGGTCCGATGAAACGCCGAACTCGTAATCACGTCCTAAATGTCCATGGAGCAAATTGAGAAGTAAAATCGTTCTAAGTGCAATGACTTGTGCACATGGCGTTAAGGGAGCAGCTAGCATTATAAAACACCCATCACTTTGAGCCATATCCTCATTGACAGTTAGAGAGTAAGACAAGTGAGCAAGTATCAACCTATGTTGGAGAGTCTGATAGTCACCACAAAGGAAAAAGTTAAAAATAAAAGATGCCACGATGCACTTCATAGTATGTTGTATGCAAATAGCTGTCCCTCCACCCTTCTATCTTCTCTGCCATCCTTACATCTTTCCTGCACTCCTTTCTTGAATACTTCCTACCATCTTCATTCCCATCCTTCCTCCCATTGTGATATCCTCCATTTCATCCTTCCATTGTTCCAACTATATTTTCTTCTCGTTCCAACCAATCGCAGCTCCTTCAGGTAAGCGCGGCGAGGCGAGGTAATTCAACAGACGACGGAATAGGATTTATTTATTTATTTTATTTTCCCTATTCTGTCGACACCCGCCCCCCTCCCCCCCCGGCCCCACTGCGCTTACCTGCAGGAGCCACAACTGCTAACTGCTTCCAACTTTAATTTCATATCCTTCATTCTTTTTCTTCATCTTTTTAAGTCGTTCTACTCTTCCTTTCATCGTCTTTTGTCTATTCTCCTTTTGTTACATCTCCCCTGACAACCCTTCTTCAATCTTTATTTTCATTTCCTTCCTTCCATCCTTCTTCTACCTTCCTGCTCATTCCATTTGTCTCTCTCACTTTATTCTATGACAGTTTATAACTTCTAATTCTCTCTCCATTGTGCTACTCTCTTGACACCAATGGTATCATCTTGCAATTATTAGCTTCTCAGCACAGACATAGGAGTCCACCACAACACCCACTGCACGCCCCTTTCACGCTAAATTTAGCGTGAAAGGGGCCTTATTCTCAAGGCAGCGTTAAGCCACTTAATGTGGCTTAAAGCCAAGTTAAGTGAGTTAACGCTGCCTCGAGAATAAGGCGCTGACCCTATCGCCACGGGAATGTCAGAATATGCCCCTCAGTCTTTCGCATTCCTAACGATGAAAGTTTGGTTGGACTCGGAAGGTTTCGAACCTTTCTTTGCCCAGAAGATCAAACACAAGGAGGCAGATTTATATTTTTTTAGGGCAGTGTGGCAACCAAGTTGCTGTGCCACATTGTGCAAGGTGAATGAAGCAGTGAAAAGACATATTTTTTGAAAATGGCCTGCTCACTACTCCTGCTCTGGCGCACAAATATGCCACCTAGTGCCACGCCCAACTTTTCATGGTGTTGGGGTGTGAGTGCAAAGACTAGCATAGGATTTAAATTGGAAGCGTACCCTTCCAGTACATAATTCCATGCCCAGACAAATTCTGATATATTCCAAAATTAAATGTGTCCAGTACAGTGCAGCACACATGGAATGTGTGAAATGTATGGAAAAATAAAATTATTTCTCCAAGTTAGTGCCTGCTTCAATGAGACATCATTTTTGTATGCAAATCCCGGTCTGACTCTCTTAGTTATTCAGGCTTTGCATTTATCTGCCCATTTCAAAAGTATGTATTGCCCCCATGACTCAAAGTGGTGGAAACAGCGCAAAGCAGTATTCATGCTTATAAAAGGGCACCTTTCTAATGAAAATCCCTTTTGAGATGGAAAGTAAATACCCTTCCAAGACTTTGTGTCGCTTTATGCCACTTTGCATTATTTTATTTCAGCCCAAAGTCTTAGGAAATCTGCACCACAATCTTGAAGTTCCTGTTGCAATGAGAAAATCTACAGTCGAATTGTATGTGTTCTAGTAATATTGTGACTCTTGAGCCAGCATGCGTGAGGATCTATTCATGTGCCTCTGACACTAAAGACTGAAGAATTCACAGAAAAATATTTTGCATGTGTCATTTTTGCCAAATTTTATTATCTGTTATAAATGCATAGCAATTCTTGTTACGCCCTTTGGGACATATCGGAAGAGAAACCCTCCAATCACCCTGTCCTACAGTCCATGCTCACCATGGTTGACAGCCGTCTCGTTGTCACCTGTATAAAGCCCTCCGCGAACTGGCAGTCAACCCTCTCACTGCCCTGCGCCAAAAATGGGAAGATGACGTTGAAAGGTGCTACATGACACGGAATGGGACCGAGCGCTGGAAGTTCCCCATCTGGTCTCTTGCAACTCCGGTTTTAAGAATATACAGGGGCATATTAGCAAGACCCACGTTAAAATTATCGCCGTTTTGGAAACTGCCGCTAAAACAGCGATAATGGGCTTGCTAATATGCGTTATGGAATTCCAATAGAAGCCCAGGTTAGATGTCCCGCACATCTAACCTGGGCTTCTATTGGAATTCTATAACGCATATTAGCAAGCCCATTATCGCCGTTTTAGCGGCAGTTTCCTGCCGCTAAAACGGCGATAATTTTAACGTGGGTCTTGCTAATATGCCCCACAGTTCTTTCTTCTTCATAGGGCATATATAACCAAGTCTCGATTAAACCGTTATTTTCCCGGGGCACAAGTCGCCCGCTGCCACACCCTCGACACGGACCTCATGCACATTTCGTGGTCCTGCCCTGCCCTGAAAAGCTATTGGCACTTAGTCCACACTACCCTGCACACTGTTACAGAGCTACTAGACATTTATACATGGGAAGCATGCTCCCTAGGCATATTTAAGCATAAGAAACAACACAAAGAACGCACTCACTTCAGAGCTCGGGTGCTCCTTCTTGCCAAACGCACACGCACAATTCACTGGCACTCCCCTGCGGCCCCTCCAGTAGCCGTGTGGTGTCATGTGCCCGAGTTAGGCCCAGTAGGTATTGGGGCCATTATTACATGAACACGATCCTTTTCCTAAAGTTGCCTTCTATTTGCCACAGCAAAGTTTGGCACACATTTGCATTTGTGACGCTTGGACTAGTTTCATAAAGACACCGACCTTGCTGACATGGAACACTTTGTGAGAATACTATCACACTGCCTTGGCATTAGGTGCAAGGCCTCTCATGTGCGCAATACAGATGTGTTTATTATTACATCCATATGGTGACACAGCTTTCTGTAGAAGACAAACAATGGTTGCCTGATCACAATTTTGGCACGAGACAAGGATGACATTTTCTATATATAGCCTTTTGTTTCCTAGCATAATCAGAGGAGACACTTCTGCTGATTTTGAGGGGTCCCTGTAGGCTGAAGCTTTTGCTGAGCAGCTGACTGACATCTCCATGAGGGGTGTCCAGTTCGTGACCAATACGGGGTCGTATACTCTTACGCACCAGGTAAAGGGGTTAGATTATCCAGAAGGGGGTTTTCTTGGCAGATCATACATTCACACCCTAGACACCTAGGTTAGGGTTAGCATCGTAGGGGTACGCTTGATTGTCATATTCTCTTATATGTATGCATACATAACCTGTCACAACAAGATGGTGGAACTCTTTGTTTTATTCACTGTGTTGACACTTATTATAACTTTTATCTACTTCTTATACAAGAATCACTACGGATCAATAAATATTGAAAACACCCCTTTGTGTATTCTTTGTATATTTCTCTGAGCAAAAGAAAGCATGAGTGACTGAGCGAAAGTTTGAAGTCTGTCGCTACAGTTCCTGAGGAAACAGAGTTGTCATGTTCAGTGGTTGTCAGAACTGTTCCCCCCCTATTCGGGCATAGGGGGGCTAACGGTGGCACTGCAAGCTTGCTGGTCCAAAGGACAACATATCCTACGGGGGTGCATGGAATTAGTCTGGCACCATCCTAAGTTTATGCTGTACACAAACGTGCAGTTCCTACTGATTAGTGTAAACTACATGACAGTGGCATGGAGTGGTACACAAATAGGGTGCGGTGGAGGAGGACACCCTCTGCTATGAAGAAGTATGCCGATTGCGCAAACAGCCTATCTCCCCCCAGTGTCCTCCATCTTGTATCGACGTCACCATGAATATGTTATTGTTGTCGTTCTTTCAGTTCAAATGTAGAATTGCAAGACCTACACTCATAAATTGAGAACTGTTCCCAGAGACCTCACTGCTGCGTACCAAGGATACTTCAACTGTCCGAGGCTCTGGGCATACAATGTCTCCATTGGACTACCAAACTAACTGTGAGAATGTCTGTGCATTGAATGTAGTGCTGCCATGAGAGAAACTTCAAATGTATTCTATAGTAAAAAAATGTCTAATTGCTTGTTTCCTATTGGTGCATGCCATGAGAAACGTGTTCCCATGTAAAATGTATGAATGGTTTTGTCTAAAGTTCTATAGAAGTATTTGTAGATTTGTATGGGGAGGATATCCATTTCCCCACTCTTAGAAGGTGAATCTATGGCAGATTTCACTTAGAGCTTGATCCAGCGCGACTAATATAATTTCTTCTCCTTTGGACATGACATCCAGGTCGAAAACATTCTTTAACAACTATACCAATATGACAGTGGGGCCCATAACACCGCATAAATATTCACTCACTCAAATATTCCCTGGATCCCATCCACTTTCACCTAGGAGAAAGAGTTAAGACTGCTGGAGGAAAACGGGATACCTTTTAAAGTCGACAAGATAATTTCTCAAACATCATACATAATTAGTTTTAATCCTGTCGGTTCTAAGACATCAAGGTATTGCGCTCTTTGGTCGATGGACCAACTAGTAAGAATAAGTTGATGGTGATTAAGACCAGCTCAATCACATTTAAACCTATTAAACATTACACTTATTATTGAGCTAAATAACCACAGACTCGTAGTTTTAATTGTAATAAAGTTTATCTACTTTCTTTAAATGCATGAATAAGTTTCAATTTTATTAATCAGTTTAATACGTTTTAATACCATTATAAGAAATAAACTTTAAAAGAATTTGTGCATACCCTTTTTAGGTGAAAAATAAAAGTTTGCCACGGCGGATAAATTGCAGATCACAGCATAGAACTCCCAAAAACTGACTGTCTGTCCCGCTAAACAGGCCTCCTCGACGGACCACCTATACAGGTTTCCCGCAACGGTCTCGTTCCTTCCCAGTCAGATTTAAAGCAAAAAGATTAATTATATTAAAAAATGGCCTATGGAAAATAGCAGCAGCTCTCCAGCGTCAACGTCCAGTGCTCAAAAAGTATGTATGAATAGCGCTCCACTTAAGAGTAGGTCCTCTTATACCCTATTACTAGCTTACTAAACAGAAACGTTACAATCTTTGGGGGCGAGAATCACGCTAATTGGTCCATTGGAGGGGTGGCAAGCATCTCCTCATTGCCCTCCTTGTTTAACCGGTTCCGAAAATGTTTATAATTTTGTCCTTTCACACGGCTTTAGGACATTAGCAATCCGATTGACAGTTCATCACATGTATCTTCTTTTGTAACTTTATTTTAAACAGTCCATTGTTAATTCACAGCTGCATCTTCGGTCCTCACAGATTCTCGCTGAGTCCTTCTTGGCACTCGTTTGGTGACAGGTCACGCTGTCCTTGACACTTTTCACTCTGGGCTCTACTTGTAACCACGTGATATGTTTCTACAGCTTTCTTCCGCTTGGAAGCCATTTTTGCACTTGCGCATTAAGCTCATCTGCCTCGGCAGCCATCTTTACAGCACGGCCTAACAGGCCCGAACGAACTATCATGAAAACAAACACAATCATAATTAAAATAAAGAAAATAAGCCTTTTCGTTTCCCACCCGTCATTCTACGTACCCCATTTAGGTGTTACCTAGCAAAAGCGACATGTAAAGCTATGTTTACTTATCATCCGCATTCTTTTGCCACAATACAATTTACTACATAGCACAAATCATGCAATATCATTCTAATTAGTACGCAAACCATTATATTAATATTATTCCACTTTTACAATTGTAAGTAGGTTAGTTTTGCACATAAATTGCCAGTTACCAAAGATGTCTATAAAAGACGCAAAATGTTGATTAGTCGTCAAAACAATTAATAACATTAATTATTAGCATTAATATTAGGGGGTTCAAAAAAATTCTTATTTACCTTGCTCCATCAAGCTGCACTGAGTTCTTTGTACTTATGACATATGCTTTGCTGCTAAATTCCCTAATGGCACATATTCTGTAACCTGCACATAACTGTTTATATAAAGCTTTGGAACTATAACCCTTGTCTGTCCATCTTACTAGAATATTTATCACTTGAAACTAACCTAAATTGAGTTAACCGACGTGATGGCGCCAGTCGGGGAGCACCAAAGTCCATATCGGTACAACACTGCTCCCAGTCCTAGTTGTTGGCGTTACAGAGAAAGGGATTTTCAGGTAGAGTGTTCCGCGCCGACAAAGTGAAACAGTTAATCCAGAGGATCCACTGTTCTCTACGCAGCCTAACACTGAAAGAAAACTGCTTTACTTTTGAGAACCTTGAAGGCCACTCGTGCCCTTTCTGAAACCAAAAAAAATTATGCTGATCAAAATGGCTGCCACATCTTATGGTGGCATGGAAGTACAGTGATGGACCCAGATTGGGCTTCTGTGCTCACTTAAATATATACTCCTACCAAAGCCCAAAGCTATTAACGTGTTGCTGTGTTGCAAAGTGATGCATTGGTGTTGCTTTCCAGCTCAAAAGGTGTTTTCCACTACTTTGCATCACTTTATATCCAAGAGGTGTTACTGGGAAGATAGAAGATACTTGGCCGCATCAGTGCAAACACCCATAGAATTTACAAACAGCTGATCTACTAAGGTAGCCAGACCCGGCTTGGCATCAAAGGCTAACTCCTCCTTGAAGCAGGCGTTAACATGGGGAAATGTTTTCATTTCTCAACAAACTCATGAAATTGCATTTGCGGCAAAGTACACTGCACACATACAATGCATGGGAATCCTTCTGAAGCCTATGTATAGGAAGTTGTACCTCTAGTATAAACCCTATGTTACAGAGTGCACACTCATATATATATATATATATAAACAACGATGATTGCTCAACCCACATCCTGCATTACAACATAGATGTGCTTTGCTGTGCTAAAAAGATTAAAATAAATATTGCACTCCCATGAAGTGGTCTGATTATTTTTCTACTTCCGTTTCTATTACTACTCACCAGAGCTGTGCACAGATGCCAGCAGCAACTACGTAACGAAACTTGAGGGGACCCCCCTGCAAACTACATGGAGTGGCCCCCTCGGGACTCAGTCAGGAGTTCTCAGGCAGGGGTACTGTGCTGAGGAGGCCCCCTGTAGCTTGGGGGCCCCCGCACCTCGGGGTCTATGTTAGCCACTGGCCAGCAGTACCTGTATGCCAAAATCTGCCGATGTGTCTCTCTGAAGTGACATCTTTACATTGTACTGGTGTTAACGTTTAACCGGAATGTTTGGTTTCTTGACATGTAGACATGAATCCATCAGAAAAATGAAACTAATACCTAGTTATATAAGAGTCTATGGACTACCTCCTTCCCAACATTCAGACTACTGTGCGTGCTGGTGTTGGTGCATTCATACCGTAAATCCTACTCCTCACAGCTGACTGAGCATAAACACGGGGGTATATTAATTAAGGTTTTGCAGCGCCCTTGCACCACGCGAGGAGATGCAAGGGCGATGCAAAACCTAAATGAGATTTACTGAAAAATCTAGAGTAATGCAAGGTGGCCCAAATCGCTGCCTTGCGTTACACAGATGCAGGGAGGTGTTCCATAGGTGGAGCGTGGGTGTTCCCACACATTCACCTATGGATTCTGACACATTCGCAGATTTATCAACAGTTTTAGACCTGCAAATGCATCAGAATTCTACGCATCTTCACCAGCGGAGCAACAAGGAGAAATATCTTTATTTGGTTCCTCTTTTTAAGTGTGTTGCATCTGCTGCACACTTAAAAATGGAAAAATATCTCCAGGGTTGTTTTTGTGCTGGAAGATGTCCCTTCCTGCACAAAAATAATCCTGACTGCAACGCAGGCACCCTTGCAGCACGGAGCAAGGGTGCCTGCATTGGCGCCAGTCAGCCAAAAGTGTGCCAGTACTAGAAAGGACAGAAATGCCACATATAATGGTAAATATGGCGCATTCTTGCCCTTTCCTTCCACACAGCGCAGCAAAGCAAGATGGCTTGCAGCATTGAGTCTCATGAATTTTTTATAAATATGGCCACAGATACCTTCTAAAATTGTGTCAGGGGTATTAAGTCTTGTAATCCCACCACCATTTACAACCTTTAAACATAAAATATTTTAGTACATCCTTCTTCAACATGTTTCTGTGTGTTATTTAGCCTACTGTATTACTTATTTCTTCAGGGCAGGGAGACTGCTGATGAATAACATACCTCAAGAGACTCTGGGCTTGTCACCTGAGAGGCCTTTTCTCAAGTAAACCATTCATAAGGGAGCATTACGTGTGGAATAATGAAACGTGTCACTAACATGAAGTAGTTTTCAATGTTTGTTAACATTTAAAACAAAAGCAAAATTAGGTAAATTAAGTGAAATTAAAAATATTTTTAACAGGGGCCAGAGTCAAGCTGCAGAAGAAAATGGCTGCTTCCTAGTGACGCCCTGTCGGTCCGTGGGAGAGAAAACATTCCATAAATGGGTGTCCAACAGAGAGAGACATGCATCGGTGGGAGACTTTGGGCATGCGTATTGAGCGGTTAGGACCAACGGCCCCTCCTAGAGGCCGCAAGGTGAAGGGTGCGAGGGAATCCAACCAGTTTGAGCCACTGCCCTGTTCGCAGACCGCAGAGAGAAATGAGTGGCAGAGCCCTATGTCCGTGAATACATCCTGGTGACAGTAGGCAGTGGCTGCTGCCATAATGCGGGCACTAATTCAGGAAGGGCAATAATTGGAAGTCTGACAGTGGAGGTGGCATGGTCAAGGTGGGGAAAATAGCGCTGCTGTGACCAGACTGGATCTTGCACTCATTTTACCCATGACAGCCTCCAGCCTAGGGCCTCTCAAGGCATTTTTTAAAGTTCAAAAGTAAGTTTATTAAAGAAATAAGGGTGTCAATACATAATACAATAGAACAATCAGAAATCATCTAATGCAAAATAACTCTAAAAATCAGAAATAGTAGGATTGGTACAAAAAGAGAAAGAAAGAGAGAGAGAAAATACATTTCATACATAAGAATACAAAGCAACATTTATGGAAGTCAAGGGGGTTGAAGAACTTCTTGTTGGTCAGGTCTCAGTGTAGAAGACCTTTTAGCACTCGCATCGATAAACAGTGTGACAGGTAACCAAAGGTTTAAACGCTTGGTGGCCATGTGAATAAGATAAACAAAGGAGGTATCTAATCTATGATTATAACATACGGCATACCACCATGCTTGATATGATATTTTGGAAAAGTCTTTCCAGTTTTTAGTAATTTGTTGGAAAGCAACCGCCAGTAACAAATCAATGAACTTGGTATTAATAGTACGGTTCGCCCAAATAGGAGATAAACTTCCCAGGAATACATGAGTAATGGAAAAGGAAAAACTGGAACCAAAGATTGAATTAATCTGGGACCAAACATTTTTCCAAAAATTACGAACATGTGAGCAAACAAATAATAAGTGATACAGGTCTGCAATTGGAGCTGAGCATGTCCAACATGTATCTGGTGTAGAAGAGTACGTTCTATTTAGAGTAGCCGGACAAAACAAAAGTAGATTGTAAATAAAGAAGAGAGTCTGCGTTGTGTTTGCTGCTCTGGAAGATTGTCTGATTTTAGTCCAAATTTTATTCCATAAGGGTATTGACCAACAGACCTGCAAATCTTGCTCCCAAGCAAGTTCCACCTTTGTTTTATCCCTTGTGATACAAGTAGAGCGTAAATGCTTGTAAATAACAGAAGCTTTGGGTTTGGAGCGAAGCAGGACATGTAACCCATTGTTTGGTACGGGAGAAGGAGTACTGGGAGGTGCAAGTTGAGCAGAAACATTTAGCAGGGCTTGCTTCAAAAGGTTATACTTGGGATGAAAGGAAGCAGGTAAGGCAAAGACCCTACTGAGGGCAGGGAAAGACAACATTTCTCTTTGTGCAAACAATTGATGAACCCAGATAAGACCTTTCTGTCTCCAGGATTTCCAGTAAAAAGGCCTATTTCTAATCAATAGTAGTTTATTATGCCAGAGTGTGGAATTAAGAAATAAATCAAAGTCTGTGGGGATTGAGGAAGAGTTGGAGTCCAGAATTTTGCAAGCATATTTAAGTATAGGGGTAGAGAGGGATTGTGGTTTGCGAGAAAAAGAAATATATTCTTGAAAGGAGAAAGGAGATTAAAAAGGCGTTCAAGTGTGGCCCATAAGGGACAGTCTTCTGAAGGGTCATTCAATCAATGTGACGATTGACGGAGCAGAAATGATTTCTGATATGTAGGAAAATCAGGGAAATTTACCCCTCCCTCAGATTTAGAACGCATTAAATTTGACAACGACAAACGGGATTTTTTATTATTTCACAAAAAAGAGGAAAGTATAGAATTAATCTTTTTAAATGATTTCGCAGGAATGGGGATTGGGATGTTAGAAATTGTGTAAAGTACTATGGGAGTTATCATCATCTTTATGGTATCTAAACGAACCCACCAAGACAAATAGAGGGGATGCCATTTGGCAGTTAATTCTGAGATCCTTTGTATACATTTGTTCATACACAAAGAGATCGTACCTGAAATGGAAGGAGTAAAATGTAAACCTAAATATTTAATTTGGTTGGGGCTCCAGGCGAAGTTTGAAGCGACAAAATCATCCTTGAAAGTGTATTTGGTGAGAGGCAGTATTTCACACTTATCCTTGTTCAGTTTGTACCCAGACACCGCGGAGAAGGATTGAACCTCCCTTAAAAAGGCAGGAAGAGAGGTTTGTGGCTGCGATAAAAATAATAAAATATCGTCAGCATAAGCTGCTAATTTGATTTGGGAATTATTCAGTTCAAAACCATGTATGTCTTGATTCTGGCGAATCTTGGATAAAAAAGGTTCGAGGGCCAAATTAAAGAGAAAAGGGCAACCTTGACGAACACCTCTACCCAAATCAAAAAAAGAGGAAGTAGCACCATTAGCACAAACTGCTGCACGTGGGTTTGAATAAAGGAGAGATATTAAAGCTATAAACTTAGGTTCAAAGCCAAACCACTTAAGAGGGCGAAAGAGGTAAGGCCATTCAACTCTATCAAACACTTTTTCCGCGTCTAATGCTATTGCTGCTAGGGAATGGGGCAAATGGGATGATTTAGATAAAATTTCAAAAAATAAACGGGTGTTGTCAGTGATAATACAACCTTTGACGAAGCCAGATTGTTCCCTTCCTAAAAAATTTGGTAAATGTGAATCTAAGTGTATAGCCAGAGCTTTTGAAAATATTTTATAATCGATGTTAACTAATGAGATGGGTCTATAATTTTTCCAGTACTTTAGATCTTTACCATCTTTGGGGATTAGGCAAATGAATGCTTCTGAAAAAGATCCAGAAGAACCTCCAGAGTTTAAAAAGGAGTCTAAGAGGTGATGTAACTTGGGAAGCATTAATTTAGAAAAATGTAAAACAAATTCCATGGTGAAACCATCAGGGCCTGGTGCTTTTTCCTTTTTGAGATTTTGTAGAGCTGCAAGGAGTTCATTTTGTGATAAATTAAATTCCAAAGACGAAAGATCGTGAGTAGTGTCTGAGGAGAGTTGAATGTTGGAAAAAAATTGAGAGATGAGGTGCTGTGAGGGAGGAATTTCTGAGGTGTAAAGTGACTTATAAAAAAGTAAAAATTCATTCAGGATTTCTGTATCTTTAAATTTCAAAGTGGAGTGTTCGTCAAAGATAGATTCAATGTTGAGCTTGTTGTGTTTTACCTTGAGATAGTTGGCCAAGATCTTCCCTGCTTTGTTTAGCACTGGATTTTAACAAATATAATGAGGCATTATCTGTAGATTCTTTGTTAAATCGAAGTTTTGCCTGTATTAACGCAGATAAACAGTCTTTTGATCTAGATGTATAATAGGAATGCTCCAGCTGCCTTATCTTATTCAGGAGGTTACTAGTTAACTTGCGTGCATTTTAACGTTTCTTGGACACGTAACCAATGATAAAATCTCTAGCAGATGCTTTAAAAGCATCCCAAATAACATGAAAAGGCAAAGTCTCATTCTGATTAATTAAGAAATATTCATGAAAAAAAGAGGTAAAGGAAGAAGTAAACACCGGGTCTAAAAGAAGAGCATTATTAAAACGCCATCTTCTAGAGGTATTGGACTTTTGGAGAATGTCAAGGTGAATAGAAATAGGAGCATGATCAGATATTAGAATAGATCCAATATCTGCATTTAGTAAAGCCTGGGAGACATTATGGGAAACAAACAAATAATCAATGCATGCTTGTGTGTGGTGAACAGGAGAATAATAAGTGTACTCTCTAGCAGAAGGGTTACAGAGCCGCCAGGCATCAATAAGCTTGTGCTGATTAATGGTCTGAACAAAAGATTTATGGGCTTTATTTGGAATGAAAGAAACCTTTGAGTTACGGTCAATGAATGGGTCAAAGACTTGGTTGCAATCACCTGTTAAAATGAAATTGTCTTCAATGCAATGAGAGATTTGTTGGGCTAAGGAAGTCCAAAAAGAGGAGTCACCAGCAGTGGGAGCGTATATGTTAAGTAAAGAAACTGGAGCATTCCCAATAAACAATTTAATACATAACCATCGTCCATCTTTATCAGCATCCTGGGAAAGAAGCTTAACAGAAAGTGACTTGCGGCAAAGGATCATGACTCCATTACGCTTGCCATCACCTGGAGAGAAGAAAACTTCCCCGACCCATCCTTTTTTTAACTTTAAAGATTCTTCAGCTGTTAAATGTGATTCTTGAAGGCAAGCGATATCGGCTTCTAATTTGGCCAAGTGAGTCAGGACCCTTTGTCTTTTAATAGGGGAATTAAGACCCCTGACATTCCAAGAAATTATTTTTAAAGACATGAAGCAGCTAAAATGAAAATCAAAAAAATACCAATCTAATTTGTTAAATACACAATAGAAGACAAAAGAAAAGGAAATCCACCAAGGTAAAGGATTAACCAAGTAACACGAGGAAGAGGGTGAAAAGAGAATCCAATAAAGAGTATGAGAATAGCTAAGCGAAGAGGTAAAATATAGAGTGAAGAAGCAAAAGAGACACCTGAAAGATAATTGGAAGAAGGGATAAGATAGGAAAAGGAAGGGAGAAAAAGGAAAAATTGTAGGGAGAGTACATACCTACAAATATCAAACAAAAATGAGGAGGGGGTTGGAACCACATGGAACGAATGGCATGAACAAATTCGACAGAACGAAGGGATCACGTCCTGAATGACAAGACAGCTGCGTGCAGCGAACATCAACAGATCTGAAAAAAATAAAGAGGAAAAGGGGAAAGTAATGAGCAGATGAAAAGGGTTAATACAACATGTTGAACAAGCAACCAGATAAAGACATGCAAACAAATAACATATTAGAACAGTAAACTGAATCTCTATGCATTATAAGGCCAATGCAAGGATAAAGATAGGATAACAGACAAAGAACAAGAAATATTCCAGGGAACTAGTAAGGTCAGGTATTGCGCGGAGACGTATCTTCCGAAAATTCCATGGACTCTGCTCTGCAAGTGTTGATAAAGCTCTGCAGTCTCAGCGGGTCTTCATAAGTTGTCGTTCTGTTTCTGTTAGTAACTTTAAACAGGCAGGGATGAAAGAGACCGTAACGAGCCCCCAAAGAACGTAAAGCAGGTCTCATGCTGAAAAACTCTTTGCGCCTGTTTGCCGTGGCTTTAGCGTAGTCCTGTGAAAAGAATAAAGTCAAACCAGACCACACGATGCGTTGAGATGACTTAACAGCTGCGAGAGCTTTTAGCAAGTCTGTATATTCAAGAAAATATAAAATAACTCCTCTCGGTCTCTGTGATGTTGAAGCGTTTGAAGATGGGCGGCCAAGCATATGGGCACGTTGAATATTGAGTATATTACCATCTGGCATGTGAAGTAATCTGGGGAGAAAAGATTTGAAAAAAGGAAGAGGGTCTGAACCCTCAGTGCCCTCCGGAAGGCCATAAATACGTAGATTATTTCTCCTGTTACGATTTTCAAGGTCCTCGATCTAGTGTGGAGACCTGGGATTGAAGTGCAGTGACTTTGGTATCTGTAACCCCAAAGGAAGACACATTATGCTCCACTGCCGTATGTCTTTCATCCAATTGAGACCAGTTGTCGGTGAGGAGCTGCAAATTGGAGTTTGTTTCCTCCATAAAGGGTCGACGGGCTCTTATCTCTTCCAACAATAACTCCATTGATACAGTAGAGGAGGTTTTAGGTGGAGAGGGAGGATCTTTTTTCAGACGTTTTATGTTGAATTTTCCCATCGCTGAAGAAGCAGGAGTCGTTGGGTTAGATCCCTTAGCTAAAGATAATACAGAGTCCTCCATCTTGGAAAATTCAGTGATAATCGTGTAATTTTTAATGAAAGAGTGAGTGGATTTTGAAGAAAGAGAGTCAGGTTTCCTTAGTCTGCCCATGTAATACAGAGAGGAGGGGAAATAAAAAGGAATACACCACAGTGTCAGCAGAAAAAGAAAAGCAGTGATATGGAGCGTGTCCAGACCGTGAATTGGATGTTATTTGTAATTCAACTATTGAATTGAGATGCCGGAACAAATGCTATGACACGGGTATGATGCTCTCAAAAATAAAGAGAAAAATCAAGCCATGTAACAAGGAACTCCTGATAAAAACAAAATTCACTTAACATGAGCCCATCCTTGAAGGAGCAACTGCATAACTCATAGAGATGTTGAGGAATGAACTTAAAATGGCCGCCAATCTCCTTGCCCTCTCTCAGCAGAAGAGAATTATGAGGCAGAATGCCTTGCCATAGGGAGACAACCAACGCATAAGTTCATTGTAAAAGTAGCAGGCAAATGGTTAAGTCTGTCACCAGAGCGCCAAACAATAGAAGCGCAACCCGCTGCACAAACACTCTGGTAAACTTACAGCGTTGTGAAAAAAAAAGCACAGTCATAAAATGGCGGCCATCACTACATCCCGCATAATGCTGAAAGCAGCCACTTCAAAACAGAAGTAAAAGCAAGATTTCTAGGCAGGAAATGGGGAGCACTGAAGCACACATCAGGGACAAAGCGACTTCCAACTCTCACCGTCGAAAATTCAGTGAAGACGGAGCTCAAGAGGCTCCCGTTGCAGCAAGGAATGCGGAGACAAAATGGCGGTCATGACTGTACCGCAATGACGCTGGAAACAACCTCATCGGGAAACAAGGCTCCAGAGCCGACAGAAGAAGCACCGGGGATCACATCTTGTGCAGGACACCTTCCGATACTTGCAGCAGCGATTCAATGAAGTGCAGAAGGCTGGAGAACGTGAAACCCCTGCGTCGCTCCGAGGAGCCTCACTCAATCACCGCCATGTTCCTCAGGCGCCAAGCCACGCCCCTCTCTCAAGGCATTTTAATTATGGAAATACAAGACTGGGCCTGATAGTGCAGTCTGGGCTGTCACATTATCCCATCAATCAATCAATCATGTCACTTATAAAGCGCACTACATACCCGCGAGGGTCTCAAGGCGCTGGGGGAAGAGGGGGGTGGTGCTGCTACTGATCGAAGAGCCAGGTCTTGAGGAGTCTTCTGAAGGCCAGTAGGTCTTGGGTCTGTCGGAGGTTGGTGGGGAGGGTGTTCCAGGTCTTGGCGGCGAGGTGGGAGAAGGATCTGCCGCCGGCGGTCGTTTTCCGGATGCGGGGGACTGTGGCGAGGCGAGGCTGGTCGAGCGGAGCTGGCGGGTGGGGGTGTAGAAGCTGAGTCGTCTGTTGAGGTAGGCTGGTCCGGAGTTGTGGAGTGCTTTGTGTGCGTGGGTGAGGAGCTTGAAGGTTATCCTCTTGTTGACAGGGAGCCAGTGCAGGTCTCTCAGGTGGGGTGTGATGTGGCTGCGTCGGGGGATGTCGAGGATAAGACGTGCAGAGGCGTTCTGGATGCGTTGCAGCCGTCTCAGGAGCTTAGCCGTCGTTCCTGCGTAGAGGTCGTTTCCGTAGTCCAGCCTGCTGGTGACGAGGGCCTGGGTGACTGTTTTTCTTGTTTCGGTGGGGATCCACTTGAAGATCCTGCGGAGCATTCGGAGGATGTTGAAGCAGGATGAGGAAACGGCGTTGACCTGCTTAGTCATGGAGAGGGTGGGGTCGAGGATGACCCCTAGGTTGCGTACGTGGTCGGTGGGTGGCGGGGCTGTTCCCAGTGATGTTGGCCACCAGGAGTCGTCCCAGGCTGAAGGGTTGGAACCAAGGATGAGGACCTCCGTCTTGTCCGAGTTCAGCTTCAGGCGGCTGGTCCTCATCCATTCAGGCGACGGCCTTCATTCCTTCGTGGAGGTGGGCTTTGGCGGTGTGAGGGTCTTTGGTGAGGGAGAGGATCAGCTGGGTGTCGTCGGCGTAGGAGATGATGTTGAGGTTGTGCTGTCGGGCGACGTGGGCGAGGGTGCCATGTAGATGTTGAACAGCGTTGGGCTGAGGGAGGAGCCTTGGGGTACGCCGCAGATGATCTTGGTGGCCTTGGATCGGAAGGGGGCGAGGCGGACGCTTTGTGTTCTGCCAGAAAGGAAGGATGTGGTCCAGTCCAGGGCCTTCTCTTGGATCCCGGCGTCGTGAAGGCGTGTTCGTAGTGTGTGGTGGCAGACCGTGTCGAAGGCGGCTGATAGGTCCAGGAGGATGAGGGCCTATGACTCCGTTGCAGTGCAGCAAGGGTGCTTGGGATACCCCGGGAGGTTTGAGGGGGCTAAAATCCTGAAACATGGTTACATATCACAGAAGGTGGACCCAGCTTACCTATCCATCATAAGCGGGCACATATAGTGGCCTAAAAGAATTGAGAGCTGTAACGATGTGGAAGCTGTGTGGCTGCATGCAGCAGAGGTTGTTTCCTTCCTTGGAGAATCCTTTATAACTAAGGCCTCTGGTAAGGCTACCCAGCAACTACTCTTCATGGAGGTGGGGAGGCGCCAATGCAAACAGTAAGCCGGTGGTGCAAGAAAATTCCCTGGAAGGAAATCTTAGCAGGGGGGCCCTGTTGGGCTCCATGTATGCGAAGGTGTCTGAACTTATGACTGAATCGAAGGCAATGTGGGTAGAAATGGGGTCCTTCCATAATAAGGTGGGAGGAGTTGAGAGAAGGGTGGCCACTATTGAAGACAGAATGGCCAGAGCTGAGTCTTGAGGTCCCAATATTTGGCACCTAGAGCAGAAGCGACAATGCCAGGTTTTATAGAGTCCCTGAGAAAATGGACAGGGACAATATGAAAGGTTTCTTGAGCAAGTTTCTCCTCTGTCTGCTAGGCATAAACTTTACTCTGCCACTGGAGTTGTAGAGGGCTCACAGAATTCCGACACAAATGTCCACATGCAGAAATGCTGAAAAGCCAAGGAAAATCACTACTTGATTCCTTCCACATGTTGTAGGCACAGGAAGTTTTTAAAGCAGCACACAAACATGGCCCATGTAGTATGGAGAGCCATAAAGTTCACATCGATGTGGATTTTGTGGTGGAACCTTATGCAAAGTGAAAGGCCTTTTTTTTCTTTAAGACCCAGGTTCCTGAAATAAGATATCAAGAAACAGTGACGATGTGGTTGACAGTTGATTGGAAATCTAGATACTGTGAGGAGCATGTGGATCTGGAGTTGTGCCTGGAGAGTTAAGAGCATCTAAACATGGACACAATTGTACCATCCCCGAAGGATGTTGGAAACTTGCAGCGTGATGAGAAGGACCCTTCGCTTCCCAGGAGAATGCACCAACGTCTCTTTAGAAAGCAGTTGGAGAGAGAGAAAGTGATCAGGACTGTGGCAGAGCTCACAAACGATAAATAACATGTAAATCAAAATTACCATTAAAAGCAAAATTGTTGATAGAGGAAGACACTAGCACATGACCCCCACAGTCTGCTAACAGAGACAGATGAGTATAACATGGACACTACACTGAGTAAATCACACTATTGTTCTGATATCAATTACTGAATGTTTCTCCCTCATTGTATATGTTAATTTACATTGCTATCATCAGTCGCGGCTGGCATGACTCGCGGGTTGGGTGGGGGGAGTCGCGCAGGGGTTCGGGCGGGGGTTCGCGCAGGGGGGGCTTGATTAAAAAAATATAAATAAACTTACCTTCCTGGGTCCCGCGCCATCTCAGCTCCTGGCCAAGGCCCGCGGCAATGGCAGCATTGTGATTGGCTGGGACGCCGACCGCAGAGGCGTCTATGGGGAGGCCATTTTGTCCACGTAGGCTGCATGCAGCCTACAAGGAGAAAAGGGAGAGTGCGTATGACTGGTTTGGTCAGCCCTGGGTCCGACCTAACAGTCAGTGCCCTCAGAGTGGGCTAGCCACTCATCGCCTGGTCTCGAGCTGACCCGCCTGCCCCCAACCAAGCACTTCTGCTTTCTCGCAGTGCGAGAAGCAGAAACATAAAATGGTAGTTTACTCACTAGGCATCCTGCCCATTGATAGAAAAACAATTAACTGAGATCCATGGCTGTTGTAACTAGAGGTCAGGCTTGGAACCACCACTCTCTTACAGTGTTTCTACTTCCCTTACACGTGTTTTTCCCGAATAGCCGCACCTCGCCTCACCGGCACTTAGCACAGTACTGGGATGGACAGCTTTTTGTGACTCTCTAGTTGAGGGCTCAATGCTCCACCCCATTACTCTCTCTTGCCCTTCCCTTCATTACCCCTCTCCCTTCCCATATGCCCCCCCTCCCGTCTTCTAGTTCTCTTCATCCCTCTGTTTTGGACAAGCAGCACAAGCTACTCTTCAGATGGGCTGATGACTCATCCACGCCTTTCCTGGGAGGATTGTGGAAGAAGGACCCACTGTTGAAAGGTGTAGAACAGCTCAAGGCATTAGTATAGTCAGGACTCAGTTTGGGAACTCCAAGTTAGCACTTGTAATTGTTCACATTTCCACATCTCTGTACACTCTGCACTAAGTCAAGGTAGCTTAGATTTCCCTTAAGTGTTGTCGACCAACATTTAAAGGTTGGCGTTCTGAGAAAAATAACTGAGAAACTAGAACTCCATATGATCACACACATCCAGTGACTTTGACATGGCAACAAGACACCTGAACAATGTTTTCTCAAATGTTAATGGGTTAACAATCTATGTCAAAAGAAAGAAAATACTGTCCTACCTAATCACCAAACATATGGAAGCCTAATTCAGGAGACCCATTTGATGCAATCAGAGGTATAAAACCTCTAGAGAGATTGGGTGGGAAGAGCCCTCTTTAGTTCTAGACAACCCTGGAAGAAAGCCACTGATAGCGCTTCTTAGACTTGTTCAAAGAGATGCAGAGTAGCAAGTTTATTGTATAAATCACTACCCTCCACAGTGTTAAAAACTGGTCAGACGAGGAGAGGTGATATGTTTTCGCCAAGCTACAGTTTGGAAACAGAGTAGTCAATGTAGGCTCAACTTATGCCCCAAACAGAAACACAATAGTTTTCCTTCTCACACTCAAAAGAGTTATAGCTGAGATAAGAACAACACACATGATCCTAAGGGGTGATTGAAACTTAGCCCTTGAAGGAACTGTGGATGGGATAGAGCTGATTAATGCAGCCAATAGTAGAGACAGGGCAATGCTAAGAGGTGTTAAGGAGGCTTATGGGTTGTTAGACATTCGGCATTTCCTGTACCTCTCTGAAAAAGGAATACTTAGGCTTCTTGGCTGTGCATGGAACCAAGTCTACCACCTGCGTTCCCTAGCAGTAACGCCCTTAGTGCTAGATCGTGTTATCTTAAAGGGTTCTCTTTCATATCATGCATCTGTCTGCCTACCTATGCATCGTCTGGAACTTGAGTAAATCAGTGAGAAAGCACTGGTGCCTTAACATCCCACACAACAAAATGACCACTAAAAAAGGCCAGCTAAAGTCACCTGTTATAACATTCTTCTAGAACAACAAAGGTTCAGTGGCTCAGCACATATATTGTGGATGTCAGCTATGCTATGATCTGCGGGCATGTTATGCAAGGCTCCCTGCTGGTCAATAGAAAAAGAGCAACATGACAATTACAACTTGAATGGGACGTTAAATACCTTTTGGGAAAGTATCCCACGAACCCAACAAATTGGAACAGGCAGAATTTAGAATGGGCAAAAATAGATTTTAATAATTTATGCACAGCCAAGTTGGATTGTACATAGTATAAGATTATAATCTGCCACTACGAGCAAGGTGATATAGCAGGCAGGTTACTGGCCATGCAACTCAGACAGAGGGAAGAGATGGTCGCCATCCCTTCAGTTCATGATTTAGGGGATCTTGAGGTTGCAGATCATAACTAAAGGGTTTATAGTTCCAAATTAGTTTTGAATTAGTGATGAAGAGGGATCTTGAAGACATTTTCTTCACATGTCTGACACTCCCATGACTCGATGAGAAAGGGAGGGCTTTTTTGGATGGGGAAATCACTAACGAAGAAATAGCTCAAGCAATTTCCAACCTTTCATATAACAAGACTCCTGGGGAAGATGGCTTCCCAGGAGAATGTCACAAACTGGTCGAGCAAGAGGCAGTAGATATGTTTCATAAAGCTTACAAAGAAGCAAATCATACAGGTAGTATAGCACCCCTCTACAATAGGGGATTGATTTCAGTCATCCTGTAACCCAGGTAAGATTTATTACAATTTAGCAGCTGGGAGGATTTTGGCCATGCGACTTAACAAAGTTATTTCTGAGCTTATTCATACTCCACAGGTAGACTCTAGCTGTTAGAGCCTCCCGTACAACATGCGCAACCTAGCCCAACTTGTTTGTCTCTCCAAGGTCTCCCATGAAGAAAAGTTAGCCCTGTCACTTGACACCAGGAAGGCACTTGATAGGATCAATTGGGAGCGCACACGTTTTGGATCCTGCAGATACCGGGCCTTGGTGCTGACTTCCTCATTAAAGTTCAATGGCTTGAGGAAGCACCCTCTGCTCTGGTTAATTGTGATGGTTTCTTATCAGACCCCTTTCCAAATGTTCAGGGATATATCAGGGGTGTTCCTTTACTCTTTTTTGCTCGCCTTGAAGCCCTTGATAGCGGAGATCTGCCAATTTCTCTCAATGCCAGAGGCCTCTACGCTAACCAACCCCTGAAATATCGCATTATCTCAGACAACACATGTTCACACTTAGTGATTTATGCAGGTCAGCTCCCTCCTGCCCCTTTTGTCAACTATAACAGATTTAAAGCCTCTCTGGCTATAAATCATTTGGAAGAAGAGTGAAGCCTTACATATGTACTGTGTTACAATGAAGGCTGCTATAGCAGACTATAGGTTCCAGTGGAAACCTGACAGGTTTAAATATTTAGGAGTATATGTCAACAGGGGACTGGAAAGAATGATCCTGGAAAAATTTGATCTAATTATTGCTGAAACCAGTACAGATTATGAGAAGTTGTCCCAGTTGATTTTTTTGCTATTGGGGCGAATACAGCCAGTGAAGGTGGTAGTGATCCCTTTCTTTACATATGCACTGGGTATTTTGCTGCTGATGGCCAGAACCTCACTCTGACATTGACAAAGGCGCTAGGGCTTTTGTATGGGGTAACATGAAGACAAAATTGAACATCTCCAAAATAATAGCCCATAGGAAATGTGGTAATGTGGGATTGCCCTGTGTTGTATACTACTATACAGCACTCTAGCTATCACAACTAGTGTATATGTGGACAAAGGTGACCCTCTGCGTCCATATTAAAAAGGAACTCACACACAGGGGAAGGGGGTCTGCAGGTGATGTATAATCATAAAACACCAATATTATTGATTAAGAGTCCTCTGAGTCAAACAATGTTGAAACCACGGATCTATTCTCATAAACTACTGAAGAGTGATGCCTAACTACACACCTGAGCACCTATCTGGAAAAACGTCAGCATATGCATAGGAGGTGGGCCTGTTTGTTTGGAGGAGTGGAGGAGGGCCGGATTTATCATGATGGATCAGCTGCTTATGCAATGCAAACATGGAACCTATGAAATGCTGCAGAAGGAATTCCACCTATACTACTTCCAAAAATGGAAATATATACAACTGAAGCACTGCCTCAAAAGCTGATTGGAGATGCCAACATGGGTGATACAGCATTCTTCCATATGCACTGCTTGAAACAATGGGGGGGGGGTGTTGTACAACTGGATGACCTCAGGAGTCTAGAACCTTTTGGTGTACCAACTACATTCTAAACCTCTTCTGGACACTTACAAACTACATTGCAGGGGTTTTATAGACTGTAAACACAGAGGATGAATGGGCAGAAGTAGATGAGAATCTAGAAAAAGGGGTCTGGGAATCGTGAATAAAATATAGGGGGATATTCACAAGAACGTGCGATAATCATCGCCAAAAAAGGCTAACGCACGTTTTCATATCGCCGTCTATTGGGGGAAAATAACTCTGTGTTAACGTCGTATTCTCAACATGGCGGTAACATGCGATAGTCTCCCAAGAACGCATCAAATGTCTGTGATAACATTACCAGGAAGGCGATAAAAATCCTAACCCGAACGTGGAAAAAGTCGCGATGGGCCCAACCGCGATACAAAAATCACCAATAAGCAGCGCCAGGCCTGCAATTCACACACGTCAGGCGGGAAAAATCACTACAAAAGCAGAAAAAAAAACACAAACAAAAACGAAACAACTGCGAAGCACAATGGAGGTAGCCGGAGCAGGAACAGAGGATGAGCAGAACCCCACAAGCCCCCCCGGAGGACCAGGCCGGGACCTTGGGGTCAGGGAAGGGCAAGGACAGAAAGAAGAGGAAGACGCGGTTCAGTCAGCAGGAAAACAGGATCCTGATAACGGAGGTGATGAAATACCATCAACAACTCTTTGTCACCTCCAATGTGTCATTGGCGACAAAAAATGGAATATGGCAGTCCATCGTGGCCAAGGTGAATGCAATCGGAGTGCTGAGGAGGACAATGGAAGAGGTCAAGAGGCGCTGGAATGATGTGAAGCGCAAAACCAAGCAGAAACTCTGCAACAACCAGAAGGCAGCAATGCAGACTGGAGGTGGGAGTCCAGCGCCACAGGAGGAGCTGGACGAGATGGAGGAAATGGTGTCCACAGTCATCAGTGTGGAGACGGTGGCAGGAGTTGGGGGACCGGACACTGCTCAACATGACCTGACACAACAGCAACAGGGTGAGTAACGACCAGGGACTCGGGGGACGGGGGGAGATGGGCACAATGGCACACATGCACAATTAAGTATAGCACAGTGCACACCCACAATGACTCTGGATCATGTCCCTGATCCCCTTGGCACACTGCAGCACACCTAGAAACAGCAAATAGGCCCCGTCGACTATGTGCCCAGAGGGGGCCCTCCCCACACACTAACCTCACAACAAACCCATGCACAAGTACAAACACACATCCGTGATGTTGTCGAAATGTCCACTGTCCTGCATCAAATAGGCAGCTCCCCCAAACAGTCACAATGTACATTGTCATGCAGTTTGTATGTAAACCTGTACAATGCGTCAACATACATGTGATAACAATGTTAAACTGAATCTCCCCTTTACATTGCAGAGGTTGAATCAACACCCCCTGCAGAGCAGACGGTACACCTCTTCACTGATGATGAAGAGGACCTCCCCTCCATCGACACCGATGCCCTCCAACGGCTCATGGACTGCTTCGGCACCCCACCTCCAGGAGCAGGGCAGCCCAGCTGCATCGAGGAAACCCCACCCCCTGCACAGACCACACAGCAGGAAGCACCCACCACCACGGCTGTCTCCCAGGACCCCCACGAATAACACATGGCCTTCCAATGCCGTGTTTTAGGGTGCCAGGAGAAGATTGCTGATCAGGTGCGGGTGGGGTTCAACCTCATGGCAGCCAAACTCGATGCCATACGTGGGTGTCTAAGTCCCATCAGGGACCACTTACAGTCCCTAACGGACACCCACAGTCCGCTCCATGCTCTCCAAAGATCCATGGCTGACGTCGCTGGAGTCCTGACTCTGAGACAAGGACAACTGTCTAGTCAGAGTGGCTCCAGCGATGTCAGCCGGGAGTTGGGACACATGCGGAGGATCATGGAGAACAGGGAGCGGATGCAGGCGGAAAGAATGGCTGCCACAGCTGCACACCAGCGTGATGTAGCTGGGATCTACCATGCCCTGTAGATCCTCGTCATGGCATTGCTGCCACAAGGCCTGGCGCAGATGAATGCTGCTTCGACATCCATATCTCCGTCCCCTGATGTGTCAGTGCCTCACAGTGCGGCAGGTAATCCACCTCCGGCCCCTGATGTGTCAGTGCCACACAGTGCGGCAGCCAATCCACCTCCGGCCCCTGATGTGTCAGTGCCACACAGTGCGGCAGCCAATCCACCTCCGGCCCTGATGTGTCAGTGCCACACAGTGCTGCAGAGAAAACACCACCACCCACATGTGAGGCCCATGAGACATCAGAGGACGAAGATGCGGATGAATCTGCCTTACTGGTAGTAAGGAAGCGGTAGCATTCTTCTCCACCATATGGCCTGTTTCTGCTTGGTTCTGCCCTCTGCATCATCACCTTCCACTGTCCCCGATGCACTCTGCGACACTCACCTTGGACCTCGACATGGACTGCCATATTCTGTTTGGTCACCAATGAAACAGCTATCAGACTGCGGACTGAACTCTTCCTCTTCCGATGTACTTGTCATTCCCTGAGGGACTCTGGCTGGCCCTCCACGGGCCAACAATGTAAAGTGGGGTTTGCATGGCCCTGTACTGCACCAGCCACAACACTCCACTGAATGTGCATTAAACAATCAAATTCACACGGATGTGTCATGTCTATGATAATTCAAGTATGGAAGTATGGATGAATGTAGGGTCAGTGATTCCCCCTTATGTCCATGTTGCACATGTTGTGGGACTTGAGTCACAGGGTGCAACATTACCGATTGCGGACCGGGTTGCGCCGGCACCACATCAGAGACACACGCATTAGTTACCTTCTTGTCCAGCTCAGAACGGAACCACGCCCAGAGCGCCGGGGTCATCATTCACACCCCTACGCTGGACTGGCATAAGCCAGGCCAGCCCACTCCGCTTACACTTACAGGGGGGGGGACAACGCTACATGTCCCAGGTCTTCCCTGTAGTGATCTGCTGATCACAGGTCTAGTTGTCAACATGCCACGGCCACTCCCTGAGGGCTGGTTCACACCCACACCACACCCATCCAGCACAGGCGTCACAGGACATGTGACCCTGCCAATAAAAGGGGCTGGGCGCACGTGCCCCAGGCCATTTCCACTATCTAGCTGAGTGTGTCCGTGTGGTCATTATTTATGCATGAGGGCCTAGGGCCCTACCACATCACATTCCCCACTGCCGGAGGTGACATGATGGCGTCCGCACCACGAGACTCAATCATAAAGGGCCCATGACTTGAGGTGCACAGAGTTGGTGGCATCCGAGGCACTTTGGCCGGCACAGGCCTACCGCCACATGGCGATGACTTGAGGTGCACAGAGTTGGTGGCATCCGTGGCACTTTGGCCGGCACGGGCCTACCGCCACAAGACGGTGACTTGCGGTGCACTGAGTTAGTGGCACCAGAGCTGAGCAGGTGTGCAGCCTGCGATGATGCATAGGCCTCGATACGCCGTCCTGCCAATCAAGATTCGATTTGAGTTGTGATCCCAGCTGGACCGCAGTGTACGCTGAGGGCAGCAGGCTGCACAGACATGACTCCGCGGCACGGTGCTGCAGGGTGCGTTGGGGGCCTGTGGCGCGGAATCCAGCGATCGGTTGAGGAGGTTGCACCGGCATGTGGTGGGCCCTCTTGGAGACACACCGGTGGCGGCAGGTGAGCATTGAGGCCTGGGTGCACAGGGGCGGGCACTCATCGCTGGTTGGCGGACTGGTCTGGGGACCAGGGCTGGGTTGCAGCAGGCGCACAGGATCACGTAGGCACCACCGGTCAAGGCGGCGCCCTCGTGGCTGGGTGGGGGAGTGAAGGTGCAGGGGTATCAAGCTGATACAAACCCTGATGCTTACAGGTATGAGTAATCCTGCATCATGAGACTGTAACAGAAGTTAGTGTGACCGTAACCTTCTTTTTCTATCCTACGTAGGTTACGACCACACGTACTTCTGTTGCGGTCTTTTTGTGCAGGATTTGTCTTTTCTGTGAGCATTCGGGTTTGTCCAAGTGCTATACACTGTACCAGATTAGGTTTGTGACTATACAGACGCTTGACCATTGTCACCATTTGTCCAACAGGTTTCTGGATACTGACTTCCGGAGTATGGAATGGTATTGGGGAGTTCCCGCAGCATATACAGTTACATGAATCCACACGTTGCCTTGATGAAGTTCCCCGTTGGGCGTTGGCTCTGCTTTTCGTATTGTTTTTTGGTATATTTGTAATAAAGGACTGTTTTTACACTACTGTTGATTACTGGACTTCATGACCGTGTGCACCCCCATTTCAGTTACTACAGTATTGGGTCTGGGGCACATGGTGTCTGGCAACGGCTGGCGTTGGGGTTGGTTGCGCAGGAACACTACGAATTGGAACTGTTGTGTGGTGCGGATACAGGGGCCCGCCGTTGCTATTGTGGACATGCATCCATGACATGGGTGAGGAAGTTTGATAGGGCTGGCCGTGAGACTCCTCTGACTCTGGCAGTTGTTGTTTGGGAGGTACCAGGGGCCAACAGGGGCAGCACAGCCAGCAGCTTTGTCTGCAGAGGGATGTTGGTTGTCCGCTGTGTTGGTACCATCAGCCTGTGGGCAATGTGGGTCAGGATGCGGAGGATGGTTGTCCTTTTGTGCCTGTAGTGGGCAATGACTTCCTCTGGTGTTGAGTCTCTGAGACTGGTGCATTTTGGGAACGTCCACTGTCCTGTTCTGCGCTGCCTCAGTGGTAGTCGGGGGTGTGGTCTGGGGGCGGCTGGGGGTGGTGGCGGTGGGTGTTGTGGCCCTCTCGGGTCTCCGAGCTGCACGATCAGTGTCTTCATGACATGTGTTGGTCTTCGGGTGTGGCTCTGGGATGGGCTCCCTTTCATACTGCAGGTAGTCGTCCTGCTTAACACCAGTAAAAGGCAGGTGTTAAATCCCTGCTGCTAACGCGCCTTATCGCCTGTTTTTGGGTCGCATCGCAGATCTGGCTGGTCGTTGAGAATATCGCGAAGTGGTGTTTTCGTGTGTTTTTGCACGGGAACGCCTACTCTGCATATCATTAGCGTTAGTTGTCTCTCTCATCCGTGGCGATGTTTTTTGCGGCAGCTATCGCTGGAAAACTGGCAATATGGGCTGTTTGCATCAGCTTGGGAATAGGGCGATAATTCTTTCGCAACTTTTGCTGCGCTAAAGTGCCGATAACTCGGTGATAAGTCCTTGAGAATATGCCCCATAGTCTTTTAAAGGAATTTCAGGACTGGTAGAAGACACTGCAAAGGCTGATAAGGACAGGCACCAAACACTGCTGGAGGTGTTGCCTACCTGAATGCTACAATACACACATACTTAATGTTGATTGTCCTGTGATATTCATCTATTGGATGTTATTTGGAAATGTAGTATGAGGGACTGTGAAACTACATCCTCCTCTATAAAAGAAACTGTTCATGCTACATGACATGACTGATTACTGCTCGGTACATGCAACTTGAGATGTTTACTGGCAAAGGCTATGACAACTGCCAAGATTTCTATATTAAAATATTGGCAATCACCTCAGTTGCTACTCACAGAAAATGGCTAGTAGAAATGTATAAGACAGCCTAATACAGGTAAATTATTTATAAATTGCAGGATAAAGTGGAAGTCTTTCTGACTATTTGGGAGATGTTCATTGCTTGAAGCCCATAGTATACACAGAGGGAAATTGCTTTGCAAGACCTGATTCTGGAATTTCTAATTTCCTCACCACGATGTTGCTCTTATTGTTTTTGTCATTTCTCTCAATTTCATCAATTTTGCCTACTTTGACGGATGTGAGTGACAGGACCAGCAACCTTTTCCTCCCCACAAATTGACACCCTTACCCTTTACATATACATATGCATATATATCTATAAATAGTCATACAAAAAAACAAAGGTTAATGATAACTTATAGTTAGGAATACGTTATTTATGCTTGCTATACAAACCCAACTTAAACTACACAAACATTAGACATTCTAAAGTTATAGTCATATTTGTAATTTATCATTTATGCACCACTTTCAAATGAATATGTCATATTTATAACTCAAAACATATTTTTGCACCACCATAAAATTCATGTAACTAGCGCACCTCAATACGCAGTCTGCTCACCTCAATTGCCACACTAGATTAACTATAACTCGCCCCTTCTCCATACACTACCTATACCCTTGCATATTACAGAAGTTAGAGCATGTGAAATGATTGTATTAATAACAACACTTATAACATCTAAAATTATATAATGTGGCAGAACATAGTGTATCGGTGCAGTGGCGAGTTATAGATAATGTAAAAATACTTTGTCACTATTTGAGAACTCAGAAAATGGGTCTTCATTTTTGTTTTTAGTGTACCAACCATAATTTCTTTGGGAAAAAAACCCACATTTTTTATCATTCGTAAAGGAAATGCTTTACATTTACAGTTTTGATTTCATCAAGATGACTTCAGGTGTGCCACATTTCTGTAATGAATACAGAATGTTAGCATTCTGGTTGGTTATTTGAACACTATGTTGAGGCAGAGGTTAGGGGCACGGACTCAGACAATAGAGGACAGGGAAGAGGGGGCAGTAGCAGCAAGTTGACCGCGCTAGGCAGGCAGGAGGGGAAGTGTCAGCAAAAGGGACCATGGAGAACAAGGGAAAGGGGGGCAGGGCCAGAACACCAAACCATGCAGGACAGGCAAGAGAGGCTGTGGCACCAAAATGGACCATTGAGGGCAGAAAGAAGAGGCAGTGGCAGAACAACCATACATGCCAACAGACCCGATTCAGGCAGGAGACTCCCACCTAAAATCTCCTCTTTGTCAATGTAGGTGAATATGGCAAATCAATTCCCTTGATTTTCTTTTTAAAATCTCCCTCTTACCAAGTTTGAAATGTTGGCATGTATGGAACAATGGACCATGAGGGGCAGGATGAATTGGGCATGGCCATTGGCTCGAACAATAGAAGGCAGGAGGAAGGTGCACCAAACTGACCTTACAAGGCAAGCACCAGGGGCTGTGGCAGTATAATACACCACACAGGGCAAGTCGGAGGGCAGTGCAGCACAACTGACCATGGAAAGCAATAGGGAGGAGACAGGGCCCTACACATGGACAACAGAGGTCAGGGGGAAGGAGGCCAGGCAGCAAGCTGACCATACAGGGCATCAAGAGGGGCAGTTGCAGCACAATGGACCATGAAGAGGAAGGGGGTAGGGGTACACCAAGGGACCATGGAAAGTTGGGAGGAGATAGAGTCCCGCACATATACTATGGAGGGAAGGGGAGAAGAAGGCACGGTGAGTGCAGCAAGCTGACCATGCAGGGCAGGCAGGATGGCCACTGGAAACACAACTCTATGGAGGACATCAGGGAGCCTAAAAGGGCTTGCATATGGACAATGGAAAGAAGGTGAGAGGGGGTCAGGGGCAGCAAGATGATCACACAGGGCAGGGGGGAGGGGCAGTGGCAGAACAAAAGAACGTGCATGGTAGGTGGCAGGGTTAGTGGCAGCACAACAGTCAAAAGGAGGGCAGAAGGGAGGGGTAGGGGCTGGACTCAGATAACAGAAGGGCAGGGGAAGGGGTTAGGGTCTTCATAACATACTGCATAGGGTGGTCAGGATGCGCAGTTGCAACACAACAGAGCATAGAGGGCAGAAGGGAGTGGCAGCAAAATAGGCCATGAATGACAGGAGGAAGAGTATAGGGATGTGAAACTCAGACCATTGAAGGCAGGGTAGAGGGGTCAGGGACAAGCGGCAGCCATCTGACCCTGGTGAGCATGCAGGAGGGGCAGTGGCAGCTCAACGGAATACTCATAGTAGAAAGGAGAGCCAGTTGCAGCTCCATGGAACATGATGGGCAAAAGGGAGCAAGCAGGTGCATGCTCACAGACATCAGAGGGCAGCGTGAAGCAGGGTCTGGGCAGCAAGCAAACACAGAGGTTAAGCAGGTGGGCATGGGCATAGACTCAGGCAATGGAGGGCAAGAAGAGTAGGCAAGGACAGCAAGGCAATTAGATGGCAGTGGCAGCACATCAGACCATGCAGGGCAGGAAGGAGGGGGCAGGTGCATGGACTCAGACAACAGAGGGCAGGGAGGAGGTGGGTACGGACAGTAAGCAAACCATGCAGGGAAGGCAGGAAAGGCAGTCGCAGAATAACAGCCAAACAGGGACGGAATGAGAGGGCAGGGGCATGGACTTAAACAATGGAGGGCAAGGAGGAAGGGGGCAGGGGCAGCAAGCTTAGGCAGGGACAGCACAACTGAGAATGCCAGGCCGAAAAATTGACCGAAAAAAAATAAAGCTTAAAGTGATGTTATAGTTAGAAATTCTAAAATTGTTAATAAATCTAACTTTATGAAGAAAAAAAACTTAGACGTTCATTGAAAAACCCAAAGATTAAAATGATGTTATAGTTAGGGGAAAACGTTATGTAAAACATACCATTTGAAACAAACAGAACCACTGAACTTCACCAGTTAGAGTTATCTCAAGTAACTATAACTTGTGCACTAGATTAACTATAACTTGCGCCGCTGCCATGCACAGTATTATCAGCAATGATGGCATTTCAGATGTGATTAGGGATTTTATGGTATAGCCAATGGGTATGTCATGAGTGATTTAAAATATGAGTATTAAAGCAGGGGGGTGGGGTCTCCGGGACCATTTAGGATCTGGGAGGGGTTGCATGCCCCCCCCTTAATATATGTTTTGGACCCAGGGGATGGGGTTCACAGGGCCTGAAGGCCAATCCATTGCTGTGCAAGCCAAAGGCTGTGCACGGTGTGGGGTTGGCAGCGTTCTGGGGGGGTTGGCCACAGGGCCTAGCAGCAGGCCAAGCCCTATCGCCAACCCCCTGCTGCGCTTGGCCAAAGGCAGAATGGAGGAAAATAAAATGTAAAATTGACAGAAGGGGTCAGGGCAGAAGTACCCTGACCCCATGGGTCTGATTGAGGGGTCTGTGAGGGTCCTTCTTGTGGGCAAGGAATTGTCCAAAATGAGTTTGTTTTTTTAGAGCGACCACTCACTTACCCACTCACACACCCACACAGCCACACACACACACCCATGCACACACCCACTCACACACTCACTTAGACATCTACACAACCACTCACACATCCATACAGCCAATCACACACCCACTCACAGACCCACAAAACTACTCACACACCCACTCACAGACACATACAGCCACTAACATGCCCACTTACACACCCACTCACACACCCACTTAAACACCAACACAACCACTCACCCACTAACACTCCCACGCAATCACTCACACACTTACTCACACCTGCACGCAGCCATTCCCACACCCTCTTATACTCCCACACAGCCACTCAGACACCCACTCACAGACCCATATAACCACTCACACACTACCACAGTCACCCACACAGGCAATCACGCACTCACACACAGGCAGTGATACACATAGAGAAATTGCAATCGCATATGTTTGTATTAAATGTGTTGTTATTTCAGTATTGAATGTGAGAAATATAACCGGCAGACTCCTTATTTCTCCGAGGATTTGCGATGGATCTGCAGAAAGGTAGATATTGGTCCAGGGAAGTGCCTTTTTATGATTTGGTGTAAATTTGTTCAGTAGTTTTAAAGATATTAGCCAAAATCCAAATTTGTATATATAGGGACGCGGATCCTTCGAGCATCCGACAGTCCCCATGCTCAAATCTGATTGGCTGCCAACACTTCAAACCAGGAAGTGTTGGTAGCCACCTTGGATCTTGGCTTGAGCTGAGTCCAACAAAAAGTGTTAAGAAATAAGAGAAGGGGGCATGGTATGAATACCCTGGCCCCCTAGGCCTCTTGGGGAAGACACAGAGGAACCCCGCCAGGGCAAAAAACCTTTTTAAAAAAGAATTTCAGTGGGAGTCACGCTGGAGGAACGGCTCCCACCAAAAAATGTAAAAAAGAGAGGAGCGAGCTCCTGTGGTTCTCTATTATTAAGCCCCCAGGTGCGCCAGGTCCCAGGGTCATGCGGCCAATATTATTTTAAAGAAATGGGGGTCTCATGGACCCCGGGGACTTCCACCTCCCAGGGCTATAGTTAAAATGAATACAGGGGGGGCTGTATGGCATCCCCCATAGCCATGGGGACTGCCACCTCCCCGGGCCTAATAGGAAAGAAATTGGGGGGCCTCACCGACTCCCATGCCCCGGGGACCACAACTTCACCAGGGCTATTACATTTGTAATGGGGGCCTCTTGGACCCCACAGGCCCCAGAGACCACCACCTCCCCATCACCAAAATCAATATTTAAAAAATTGGAGGGGGACTCTGCAGCCCCCCTCCTGGGCTGTTCACTACCCCATGGACTGCCATCTCCCTGGGGCTGGCCCCAAAAACAATAAATGATGGCCCCCCTCCTGGAGCCGTAGATGTCCCTGGGGACTGCCACCCCCCAGGGCCGGCTCCTGCTATGTACCAGGGTGTCCACCCCTGGGTCATGGCTATTTGCTTTGGCTTGGTGGGAGTTTTACCACTCCTGCTAAGCCACAGCAAACACTACACTTCCAGCAAGGCTCTTGAGGCTCTCCCCGTGGTCTCAGAGGAGAGTGGGTTGCCTGGGGGCACCCACAGAAAGATGGCACTACTGGTTGGGGGATAAAGTCCTCTTGGAAGCTGAGAGTCCTTGGGGGCCAAGAAATCCTCCTGTTACCTCCAGCAAGTCCCACACAGTGGCATTGCTGAGAGCCGGTCAGAGGCCCTGCCTCCTTTCTCCACCACTCTGCAAATGCACCTCCTGGTGCGCTGCTGGTTGGGGGATGAAGTCCTCTTGGATGCTACGGGTCCTTTTGGACCAAGAACCCATCCTGCTGCCTCCAGTAAGTCCCACACAGTGGGTTTGGTGAGAGCTGGCAGGAGGCCCCTCCCCCTTTCCCCAACACTCTGCAAATGTGACTGCTAGTTAAAGAACCATAGAAATTCACATAAAAAACAAAGGTTGCAGGGACTTTATAGTTAGAAAATAGAATTTAAAAAACCTTAGAAATTCACTGGAAAAAACAAAAGTTAAAAGGGACATTATAGTTAAGCTCAGATTTCACTCGAACCAAACCATAGACATTCATCAGTTACAGTTACCTGAGCTAGCTGTAACTTATGCCCCCACAATACCCTGCTTATGACCTCACACATTACATCACTCATGGCATGGTCAGTAACATCATTGATTACATCACTGATGACATCTCAAATGACATAACTGATGACATCACTGAAGTCATCATCTATAGAATGACTCACACACCAACTCACACCCGATACAACCTCTCATATGCCCACACACAACCAGCCACATACCCATTTACAGACCCATACAAGTACTCGTACATCCATCTACTCATCCATACAGCCACTCACACAACCACTCACTCACCCATACAGCTACTCATACAACTAGTCACTCACCCATACAGCCACTCACACAGCCACACACTCACCCATACAGCTACTACACACCCACTTATTCACCTATACAGCCTCTCACACACCGACTCACTTACCCATACAACCTCTCAACACAGCCACTCACTCACCCATACAACCAATCACACATTTACTCACACACCCACACAACCACTTACATACCGTTTCACACATCCATACAAGTACTCACACATAAGCTTATTCACCCATACAGCCATTCACACAGACACATGGGGGCATATTATCAAGAGAGATATCGCCGCTTTTTCAGCACATAGCGCCGAAAAAGCGGCGATTTTTTAAATCTCAATATCATCAAGGACACGCTAACAAGCGTTAGCGCGTGTTTCCTTTCGACTTTGCATGTCAGCGATCAATATCGCTAATGACATGCAAAGTAGGCGTTCCTTCGTAAAACAACATGGCAATCCTTGCTAACACGGCTTCGCGATATTAGCAAGCCATGCAGCAGACCCGCAAAGCAATAATAATAACCGCGCTAACTGCGGTTATCGCAGGAATGTAACGCCTGCTTTGAAAGTGACTTAGGCATACTGATAATGGGAGGTGGATTGCCAGGTTAGGTCCACATTCCCCTATCAGCAAGCTTCTCCTTAGCGCTGTGAAATAATCGCTGGATTTCACGAGCTATTCCTGAGAAGCGGCCTCTATCGCTGGAATTACATCGCCTGTTGGCAAAACGTTGATGATACGTCGCTAACACGGCGATGTAATCCAGCGATAGAGTAAATCGCGCTAAGCGCGATTTGCGATAATTATCGCATCTCCTAGATAATATGCCCCATACTCTCCAATACAGCCACTCACAAACCAACTCACTTTACCAAATTCCTACTCAAAGAGCCACTCATTCACCGATACAGCACACTAACACACCCAGTCATTCACTCATGCAGCCATTCAGACACCCACTCACTATCCCATACAGTCAATTCCACCCTCACTCACTCACCCACAACAGCCACTGACACACCCACTCACTCACCAATACAGCCACTTACACAGCCACTCACTTACTCACACAACTACTCACACACTCACTTATACACCCATACAGCCACACACTCACACACACATATTGCCACTCAGGCACCCACTCACACACGGATACACACAGCCCTCTTTGTTGGTCAAAACCTCTTGCACATGGCCAAAGGACAAGGAAGGTGTTGGTTTGGCCATCCTTGCCATGCACAGTGGGATGGCAGTAATTTGTTTGTTTTTTTAGCTCCAGAGGTCCCTCTGGGACTACTGCACAAATGTCAGGGGATCAGGGTATTCCCTACACTGCCACCTTTTACTTTGTTTTTTGTTTAATAAACTCAGGACACAGGGACTATTTTCCTTAGGCTGGGGCCAGACAATTAGATTGCTTGATCCGTAAGACCAGTATCAGAACCACAGAACCAAAATGACAGATGGAAAGAGGTTTCTCGACCAACCAGATTACTCTATTTATTGAATTTACAGTATTGAAGGAGTCCTGTGGGACTTCTGCGGGACCAGCCATCCAGATATATCTATTTTATTAACCCCTTCATGTCCATTCCAAGCACTTTTTTAAACACTAAGGGGCATATTATCAAGAAATCTTTCGTCACTTTAGTGGCACATATCGCCGAAAAAGCGGCAATTTTTTTATCGCACTATCAACAAGAACACGCTAACATGCGTTAGCGCTTGTTTTTGTGAGATAGCTGCCGTTTTTTTTTGCTTTGCATTTTCAGCGATGTTTATCGCTAATGACATGCAAAGTAGGCGTTCCTCACCAATACTACATGAAAACATTCGCAAACACAACTTCGCACTATTAACAATGCGGCTCCGGTCCCGCGAAGCGATTGAAAAAGCCGCGCTAACCGCGGTTATTGCAGGAATTTAACACCTGTTTAAAAGTTGACTTAACCATCTTTTGTATTGAAGGTGGATTGTGTGGTTAAGTTCACACTTGCCTATTAGCAAGCTTTTCATTAGAGCTTGCTAATTATCGCTTGATTTCTCACGCTATTGCGGCTTATCGCCGTCTATCGCTGGATTTGACATCGCCTTTGATCAAAGCGTTGCTAATACGCCGCTAACACGGCGATGTCAACCAGCGACAGACGGCGATAAAAAAAAACGCGCTAAGCGCGATTTGCGATAATTATCACATTCCGTTGATAATATGCCCCTAATTTCTTGAAAATGGCTGAACGGATTCACACCAAGATTTATTTTGCTTCTTTACCAGAACCATAAAAGCACAAACAAGCAATGCACAACCTCATGAATAAAATCTAATTTCTTACGTAGAAAAACAGCATGCCATAAAAATGTAGTATCCACTAAACAAATTTCTAAAGTATGCAGTTGCTGGAGGAAAAGCATAGCTAGTCTGCATTGCCGAAATTTGCACTTTTACAGTATAAGTGTTAGAGTTTGTTTCTTTGTCTCCTCATAAAATTTTCAAAAATGTAAAAAAGTGCATTGAGTAACATTCTGAAACACCATCAAATGGACACTCATCACTTATGGTAGACCAATCATTCTCCCTTGGAAATGACACAAGGTGGTGGATAACATTACACCCAGGCTGCATTACAACAAATCTATGCTGCGTGTTATGTACATGCTGCAAATAAAACTGAATGCTATCATCAATTAACAATATTTCATGAGATAATACACTGGGCTTTCCACATTCCTTGTTAAATCTATCCTCCTCCAACAAGTTAATTGAAATGAACCTAATTTATTCCTTGCTTACTCTATTTAAGGAAACAGATATCAATTAGAGATTGTAACCCACTCGGTGTTGAAGCCCTAAGTACTGCGTCATCTGCAAACGGAAGGGCGTAAATTTCCCAATGACTAATCTTAAGTGATACCCACACTACCCAAATTATTAATATAGAGGATGAAGAGGAACGAAGAAAGGACACGGCTCCGCTTTAGCCACCTATAAATCCCAAGGCCATGAGTGTATTTCCCATTTATACCATACCTTACCATAGCATTTGTCCCCAAATAAATTTCTCTAAGGAAATGAACTATCCGTCTCTTTACCCCCATCGCACACCTTATACATCATACTTTGCCATAATTGATGCAGTCAAAAGTCCTGGTCAGATCCATTTGCGGGCTCTTGGCCAACATATATTTTCTGATGGAGAGACCTAAGTAGAGGCTATGTTCAACTGTTCTCTGTCCTTACCTCATTACAGAAACCACATTGTGTATCAAAACGTTCTTGATTCTCTTCGACCCAATTCTCCAATCACGAAAGTAATATCCTGACTTCCACCTTCAGCAATGAGTCAAGAAGTGAAGTTGGCTGGTAACTTTTGGGGTCAGCTCAATTTCTTTTCTTGTAAATTGGGACAATTAAGGAGGTTGACCAAGTCTTTAAAATAACAAATCTACAAACAGCTCCCAAAACATTGGTCAGCAGTGGACCCCATATGTCTTTGTTTTAAAAAGATCAACTAGCACAAGGTACAGCCAGGACACCTACCCACTGCGACTACTGTTGATGGCTGTTATCACTTTCTCTAGATAAAAAACAAGGTGGGCTTTGTTATTAACTTTCTAATCAATCTCCAGTATATGTATGATTTCCCATAATCTGCTGGCACATTTTCCTGGATTGTGTAGATATTAGTAAAATAAACCTCTCAATCATCTGGTGGAATACCAACCTCATTCATAGGGGCAGTGGAATAATTCAAATAGGGGTTATTAATTATTTGCCAAAAAGCGACACTATCCTTGAGATTACTAGCAGTAATTAACACAGACAATGCCTTGTCTTTAATTGCTTCACTCCTATCAGCCAGCTAAGCTCTACATGTGCGTCAACAAGCCATCACTTCAGGCTTAATTCTAATAGGTCTATTAAGTGCCTCCTTCAAAGACCTAAGGGCTTTAGTGCTGTTAGAATCCAACCAGCCACTGGGTTGGTGCCCCCGCAGCACACAGTTTGGGCATCAATTATGTCATTTCAAAGTAACAGTGATGTCATAGAATATTTCGTGAGCGATGTAACATGTAGGCTAACTAGCAGTGCATAGCGTGGGCACGAGCTATAGTTACTTTAGGGCACAGGCTATAATTTTTTCAGATAAATTGAACTGGCAAATTGCAGTGTTTTTTTTTGTTTAAAATGTTACATTGTCATTGAAATTTTTACCTAACTATAATCAATCAATCAATCAAGTCGAATTTATAAAGTGGTAACTTTTCACCCAGCGGGGTATCCTGGTGCTTTCAGTCGAAAAGCCAAGTCTTGAGTCCCTTCCTGAATTTGGTCAGTGATGGTGCAGTGCAGAGGTGGAGGGGGTAGGATGTTCCAGGTTTTGGCAGCGAGGTGTGAGTAGGAGTGTCCTCAAGTGCGGTTGCAGCATATGCGGGGTATCTCTACGAGGGTGAAGTGTGCTGAGCGTATGTTCCTGTGTGGCTGGTGAAAGTGTAGGCGGTGGTTCATGTAGGCGAGTCCATGGTCATGGATGGATTTGTAGGCATGGATTAGGAGCTTGAAATGGCATCTCTTCTGAACTGGGAGCCAGTGGAGGTATTTCAGTTGCTGGGTGATGTGGGTTCTCTTGGGCAGGTTGAGGATCATTCTGGCTGCTGAGTTCTGGATCGATTGCAGTCTTTGCATGAGTTTGGTGGTGGTGCTGGCATAGAGTGTGTTGCTGCAGTCCAGTCGACCGGTGATGAGGGCCTGAGTTACTGTTTTTCTGGTGTTGATGGGGAGCCACTTGAAGATCTTGCAGAGCAGGCAGGCTGAGGAGACGGTGTTGACTTAACATTTCATGGATACTTTGCTGTCAAAGAAGGTGCCAAAGTGGAGGGCATGGTGTTTAGGTGTGGGTCCTAATTCAGATGCCACTTACAAACCAAACAAAGGGTAACTGTTCCAGGTATGGGCGCAAATAGTCACCCACAAACAAGAGAAGGAAGGGAAAGGAAGAAGAGAGTAAGATCCTAGGTCTATTCTCACATACAAGAGGCAAGCGCAAGTCTTGTCTCTTGATGTCCTCACACACCCCGAAAGATGTCATGCTTCATCATCGGGCGTTTGCTCCTCGTCGGGCCGGCGCTGCAATGCCCTATGGGTCCTCCGAAGGGTCGCTTTAGCGGAGATATTTTGTTTGTACTGCCGTAAGGCACATTACGCCCTATCAGTAACTCACAACCTACTGGTTTTTTAACCTGACAAGGGAACCTATACATTACATTTTATTCACTCTGGTATCCCTTAGCCAGTTTTACTATTCACTCACTCACCCACTCACTGTTCTCTTAGAACCCTCTTTCTCACACCCACACTCATCATACGGCAGTACAAACAAAAGATCTCCGCTAAAGCGACCCTTCGGGGGACCCGTAGGGCATTGCAGCGCCGGCCCGACGAGGAGCAAATGCCCGATGATGAAGCATGAGATCCTTTGGGGTGTGTGAGGGCATAAAGAGACAAGACTTGCGCTTGCCTCTAGTATGAGAGAATTAGACCTAGGATCTTACTCTCTTCTTCCTTTCCCATCCTTCTCTTGTTTGTGGGTGACTATTTGCGCCCATACCTGGAACAGTTTGGTTTGTTATTAGCATAGGGAGCATGGGTACTGGACCACAACGAGCTCCTAGTCCCCCCCTCTTGTTTTTGGTACATCCTAATTCAGAAGGCCAACAGAAGTCGTTCCATAGTGCGGCATGCTTGCCAAAAATAAGGACTTCAGTCTTGTCTGCATTGAGCTTAAGGCAGTTGTACCTCAACCAGGCTGAGACGCTCTTCATACAGTTGCGGAAGTTGGTCTTTGAGGAAATGGGGACGGCTGAGAGCTGGGTGCCGTTGGCGTAGGAGATGATGCTGATGTTGTGCGATCTGAAGATGTCCATGAGTGGTGTCATGTAGATGTTAACGAGGGTTGGACTAAGGGATGAGCCTTGTGGAACGCTGCAAATGTTGTGCTTGGTCTGTGATGGAAAAGGACTTTCTGGGTGCGCCCAGGGAGAAAGCATGCCATACATTTGACAGCCTCGTTTGTGATGCCGATCTGGCATTGGCGATTGATGAGTGTGTAGTGGGAGACAGTGTCGAAAGCTGCGGAGAGGTTGTGCAGGATAGGGGCGGCTGATTCTCCTCTGTTGAGTAGGGTGCCAATATAGTCTATTGCAGCAATAAGCGCTGTTACCGTGATGTGGTTGGTGCTGAAGCCTGATTAGGAGGGCTCCAGTAGTTTGTTTCTCTCTAGGTGTTTGGTGAGATGGAGGTTGATGGCCTTCTCCAGGACTTTGGCGGGGAACGGAATCAGCGAGATTGGACGGTAGCTCTGGAGCTTGCTGGGGTCTGCTTAGGATTTCTTGAGGAGTGGTCGGACCTCAGCGTGTTTCCAGGCTTCTGGGAAGGTGGCTGCGGCTGTCGAGGCATTGAAGATGGTGGTGAGTTGGCATCTGATCTTGTCTATTCCGAGGTAGAAGAGTCTGTGGGGGCAGGGGTCGGTGGGAGCTCCTGAGTGGATGGTGGTCATCAGAGTGGTTGCGTTCAATGTGCTCAGTTGTTCCCATGCGGTGAGCCGGTGGTCAGTGATGGTGGTTGGAGTTTTGGGGGTTGAAGCTTTTTAAGATGGTTGTTATTTTGTTGTGTAATTGGTCAGCAAGGGTGCTGCAGAGTTTCTGTGAAGCGGGGATCGTGTTTTCAGTGGCTAACATGTAGTACTATAACTGTACTTTAACCTTTGATTTTTTCAATGAATTTCTAACGATTTTTTTAATAGAAAGTTAGATATATTCCCAATTCCTATCTATAGCGTCACTTTAACCTTTTTTTCAGTGTATTTCTATGTTTTTTCAACAAAAAGTAATATTTTATTACCATTCATAAAGCCAATCTCACTCCGCACATGGCGCCAGACCGTGCGTGGCATGAGGTTGAATGAACGGCCTGCATCCAACTTGCTGTGGGGCAGGCAATCGCAGCTGTGTATGGCCAAAGACTCTGCTTGAAGTGGGTTTGGGCCACAGGGCCTGGCCTATGGCTACGCCTTGTGTCCAATCCCCAGCAGACAGTCAACCCGCGGCTGCACACAGCCGTTAGTCATATGTGGCGTGGGACTGGCCGCAGGGCCTTTCCGGCCTGGACGCAGGGTTCTGGCTTGCCCGCAGCCATGTACTGCCTTCCAACATGCGCAGCATGTGGTTGGTCTCTCAGATCCTGGCTGTACTGACGCAGACTTACTGACTTTGTCAAAGAGTCACAACACCAAAATACAAAAAGTGGGCCTATTGGCTTTATCAAGAGGTGAGCATATCAACATGTATAAGGCAGATCTATCATCTTTTGCAAAAAAATGACCAATATTTTTTAGCAAATGTACATTTCAGTAATTCACAATATACAATTTTTAATAATAGCACGCTGGTTCATGGCTAAACCCTTGATTTTGTTTTCTATTTTGCCCCGGGAGGGTACCTCTGGGATTCTACCAGAAGGGTTTGGGGGCAGAGTATCTCTACCCTGCCAACTGATATCTTTTATTTTCACTATTTTCAGGACAGGGAACTAAGTACCTGGTGTCCTATAATGGCTGCCACATCATTTTCCTTCATGTTTTTGTCATACAAGTTGTATTTGAAGAGGTAAAACAAATAGTTTTTCGAAACAAAACATATCGATCATATTGATTCATACAACATGAAATGATATCAATATCTAAATATGAAAGTTGCCACAGAATACAAAGTATAAGCATAAGCCTTGAATTCATGCAGACACTGAAGTTCAGCACTATTTATTTGTGCTTGAATGCTGACTTCCCACGACTCCTTGATATTTGTGCCTTAATCTTTCAAAACTACTGATCAAATTTACACCAAATCACATAATGCACCCTTTCTGGACTAAAATCTAGGTTCCTGGCTAATTTGGTGTTATTCCATTTAGCAGTTTTTGCAGTAGCACTGTTCAAAAATGTCTGGAAAACGTATGGAGATTTTGCATCTTGGGACCTCTCTATTTCTCAGCCCCTGCTTGATGGATTACCTGAATTTTTCCATGAAAAAACTAGACAAAAAGAGCACTGTTTTGGGAATGTTTTGTAAAGATTTGTGATACTGCGCAAAAGTTATTGGCAAACTAAAAGGGCATTTCCTCTGGAAACGCGGACATAACCATAAAACCCAGTGAGGAAGAAGACACCGCACTCAGAGAGTCTCAACTATACAGTTATTTATTTACTTTAGGGGAAAATTATGATACCAATGCATTTTAACCGTTGGTCTTTTTCACGGCTGATAAAAGTGCATTTCCCATTGCTATTTATATTCTTCTACTCGTGTTCTTAATGCTGCATTTTGGGAGATGAAGTCCATTCAGAAAATATACATGTAAATTATAAAAATAATGCATCTACACTCTATATTGATTTACTGAATTGCACTCAACAATTTGGATTATATAATCAATTAACAGTTAAATAGCATGTTGTTAACAAAAATGCGTGATCATTATTCGACTGAACATTTCTTGCCTAATTGGCTTAGCCATGCATTATTAATCCTATAGGGAATCGTAAATGACTAATCACAGACAAAAAGTTCATTTAATATAATTATAGAAAATGTGAAATAGACATCACACTGTGACGGTGACAATTTGTATTCAGTTCTCTCACCACATCATTTCTGCTAGTTCAATTCATTGGAAACTAGTGCTTCCCTCAGTGGTGAAATCTTTCCATATTGCACTTGTTTTCTTCATGCAAATTATACCATTAGTAATCTGGCAACAATTGAATCTGTCCTGATACCAAAAAAACATAATTACAAAACCTATCAGTTGTCTTCAGCTTTTCTTTTGAGAGAGAGTCAATGATATTTCTCCTGAGTGTTTTCAGTAGAACTTACAAATGGACATGAAGCTCTTCATCCTTGTTCATTCCATATGGTTGTCTCGATATGTCATGATGCAAGTGTTCTCATCTGAGTCACAATTAAAATAGCACTAGCAAAACCAGTAGCCTGGCCTTTTAGAGTCTAGAAATATTGGGGTTGCCTGTGCTTGTTTCTATCCATATAGCAAAAGCTAGCTCTTTCCCCTAGCTTGTCCAGGGCTTTCTTCCTGTATTGTGCATCTGATGTTGTCACATGGCAAAGTTGTCTGGCTCTTGGCCAATATCTTTGTCCTGGTGTAGGTGAGGACTGCATATGTGTGAGTCTTTCCAAAGCCAGGAACGGTTTGGGAAGTCATCCGTTAAAAACTGACTTCTCTACCGTCATTCATGGCATTGTGGAACAAAAACCTGAAGGCATGGTACAGTGTGACTATCCACTGAACTTCATCTACAACTAATAAACCATAGCTCCAGTAAGTGTCTGCATTTCTTCCCCATCTATCACCAGTGGACACAAGTTGTGCAGAGAGGTTTTTGTTAGCAATCAAGTAAACACAGAACTTTAGCATTCTCTTCAGTTTGAAGGTGTCAGTGAACACTTATAATAGGTATCTGCAGGGAAGTTGTTGATGCTGTAGATTATTTTTTAGACCATGGAACAAATGAGGATTGAAACGTCCAATCACAAGCCAGAGGACATAAGGGTGTCATCATCATCATCATCACAATTCTGTTTTTCTTTAACCAAAGTCAGCAGAGAGCTCCTGACCAGCATGGATATAAGAGGCCCTTGAGCTCTTGGTGTTCTGTAAATATACCACAGGAAACTTCAAGAGACAGTTTAGTTTTCTAGAGAAATCCATAAATTAGATCACATGAATATTCAAGACACAGTTTTTCAAGGAAACTGCACTCTCCATATAGGCAAAAAGCAGCTGTTCATGGCTACCAGTCATGATTTCCAAGTCTAAATAGGGAGTCATAAGTTGCCCATGATCTACTCACAGGGCAAACCAATATAGCTCTGAAGACCATGTAGACCATGGTAAGCCTTAGATTCTGTGGATGAAATATTCCAGTTAATATCTTTGGTGCCAAATCAGTGGTCGCATAAGACCACAGGCCTAATCCCTGGCAAGGCCTAAATGATACGCTGCAATGAGAGACTGCCACCAAACACATACCCGCTTGCTCAGTTTGGTTTTCATTGCACGTGTGAAAGTGCACAAAGCTTAATATTTCTTCAGCGACTAGAGTACTAAAAATGACATCTGAAGAACAAAAGCAGGCATTAGCCTCACCAAGGTGGGCATATTAGGCAAATAGGCCCATCTGCAACCTCTAATGAACATCAAATGATGCAGCTCTGCAATGTAACCAGCTTTAAGTCCTGTCATTCGAATACCACTGCAGCTGGCAGTGTCTCTATTTTAGGCTCTGCCAAGCCTCAAACTTAGAGAACATTTAGAGCCCTACTTGAGCAAAAGCAGGTTCTATTGTTCAGAGCACCACCTGAAAAGTCTGTCCCAATATTACTGGGAGTTTAGCACCTTTTATGGAATAGCTCTTTTAATCTTTTAAACACTGAATCTAAAGGGAATTCAGAAAAAACGAATTGAGAATCAATTGCCCAAGAACTAGCCACAATTCTTCTCAGGGTGAAGCCACAAGCAAACCTTAAATTGACATGTGCTCAACTCTCGGGTAGCTTGGCACAGAGCAGGCCCTCTTAACACAGAGGCAATGTGTAGAGTATTTGTACAACACTTCAAACAGTAACACAGTGAAAACACACCACACAAGGACCCCACAATAGATTTAGAAAATAGAGTAATTTATAATATATAAAACAAAACCACATCGACAAAAATCAAATTTTTAAAACCGGAGATATTACATTTTAAATATTCTAGTAACAATAGTGCCAAAAGGCGAAATGCGCCAAATGTGACTATCTGGTTGCATTGGACTGGGATGAAGTCACAAGTGTACGCCAACTGCAATTCAGAGCAGGCTGACTACAGGGACACAGTTAGTCCCGCTGAACAGAGCACCTTCAATCTTGGATTATGGAGCATTGCGAGGATTAGTGTCGAAGATGCATTGCTCAGCCGAAGTGATTCAGTGGTTCCCAGATGTGGCGGGGCTGCGATGCGAGGTCCTGTATCATTGTCTAGTATCTTGCTGATTAGGGCTTGCGATGTGAAGTCCAGCAATGAAGCTGCATTTCACATTCGAGGTGGTGCATCAGTTCTGTGGTGCTGCAAGGCTGCGATGTGGAGTCCAGCATTGTCATTATGTCTGCCGTAGATAAGGAATGCAAAGCCCGGTGCTGAGGATGCGTCATGCAGCGACAGTTCCAAAGAGGCTAAGGAGGAGATGCAGGTCTTTGATGCGGTTCTGACCCACACAGCAGCAGCAATGCATTTGTTCTGCTTGAGGTGGCGCAGTGCAGCAGAGGAGATGTGTCAGTCTCGCTGGATCCACAGAGGCTGGTGGAGCACCTTAGCCCACTTTCATGGGTTTAGGACTGTGGTGGCAGGATAGACTCACAGATGGCAGAGTCCAGATGAAATCGCAAGGTTGTTGGAAGCCTGTTGTGTCCCTGAGGCTTCAGATCAGGAGGCGAGAAAGCTAGTCCTTGGAGTCACTCTGGGGTTTAGGATTCAAGAGATGCAGGTCCAGTCCTTCTCCACCAGGCAAGAAGGCATCAGGTCAGCACAGCAACGCAGTAGTCCAGCAGGGCAGAAGTCCAGCAGAGTGGCAGTCCTTCAGCAGCACAGCAGTCCTTCTTCCTTGCAGAGTATCCACAGGTCCAGAAGTGCACTGAAGTGTTGTTGTCTGAGGTCCAGTATTTATACACAGTTGTGCCTTTAAAGTGGGGAAGAAGCTTCTAGAGGTTTCCTTTTGAAGTCCTCAGGCATCCCGCATTCCCTAGTCTGGCTCCAGATTAACTACAGGGGGTATGCCGCCCTTTGTATGGAGGCAGGACACAGCCTATTAAAGTGTAAGTAGGGCTGTGCCCAGCTCAACCTTCCCATCCTGACAGTAAAGGCCCATCCGGGCACACCTAAGCACACTATTGTGTGTGTCTGTCTAAGAGGAATACACAAAGCCCAACTATCAGCTACATCCAGTCATGTGACCAAGGGACAGGCTACAGGCCGTAAGGTCCATATTTATGACAATAGTGGTGCAGGGCAGCGCAGCAAGTCACCCTGCTGCACTGCCATGGGTCACAGGGAAAGGGCAGTAATGCACTGTATTTATCAAATACAGCACATTCCTTTCCTTATCCTTTGCGCTGGTGCCATTTTGCAGCCTAGTGCCAATGCAGGCACCCTGACACCATGGTGCAAGGGTGCCTCTGTTGTAGGCAGGATTGTTTTTGTGCAGGAAGGGACACCTTCCTGCACAAAAACAATCCTGAGAGACTTTTTCCTCTTTCTATGTGTGCTGCAGAATGCAGTACACATAGAAAGAGGGAAAAATGGGGAGCAATAAAGATATTTCTCCTCGCTGTGCCTCTCCTGGGGGGGGCATATCTCTTTGGTGCATTCACAAGTTTTCATGTCCTTGTAAATCTGTGAATGCGTCAAAAACCATGGGAGTTTTTTGGGAACACCCACAGCAACGCCCATTGAACTCCTCTCTTGCGCATAGTAAGGCAACATAGTGATTTGTGCTGTGTTGCCTTACTCCAGATTGTTGAAGCCATTCAAAGTCAAGCAAAGTGGCTTTGCTAGGCTTCACAAATATGACTTAGGGGTTTGCGTCACTCATGTACCACTTTGCATGGTGCAAGCATGACACAAAGCTCTCAGAAATATGCCTCTAAATGGCCAAGGCAGGAAAATTCCAACTTTGTAAAAGAGGCATTTTCAAATTGTAAGTTAAAATCCGACTTTACCATAGGTTAGGATTGTTCATTAAAATTCCAAAGACATCAAACATGAACTGATGATCTGTTCCCATTTGGAAATTACAGTTTATTAAAGATAGCTACAATGTTATCCTATAGTATAGGCAGATCTTGCAGTAGTGAAAAACGAATGTAAGAGTTTTTCGCTACCAAGAAACCTTAAAACCTTAAAGGCACATGTTCAACTTTTTAAATAAACTGCAACTTCCCTCTAGGCTGTCCAGGGCCCACTCTAATGGTGACTTATATGCAGTTAAAAACGCAGGGTTCGGCCTGGCAAAAGGTTTATTCTGCCACGTCGAAATGTCAGTTTAAAAGTGCCCACACAGGCTGGAATGGCAGACTAGAGACATGTTTAAAGGGCTACATAAGTGATTGGCACAATCAGTGCTGCAGACCACTAGCAGCGTTTGAATTACAGGCCCTGGGCACATGTCGAACCACTTTACTAGGGACTTACAAGTAAATTAAAAATTCCAATTAGGGATAAGCAAAAATTTCCATGGTTTAAGAAGTGAGCACATGCACTTTAGAACTGGTCAACGGTGTTAAAATATGCAAAGTCCAACGGCCAACAAAAACAAGATCAGCAAATATAGAGGAGGAAGACAAAACGTTTGGATGAAGACAACCCTAAGGCTGACAGGTCTAACACACACACACACACACATGCACACACAAACACACCCGCACAAACACACATGCACACAATGTCCTAAATGAACACATACACAGAAAAACACACAAACGAGCAGGTACACACATACCATGCATTCTGAACATAGCAGTCCTGAATTTCTGGTCCTCCATTTTTGTCTTCGTCCATCAGACCTCAAAAAGCCTGACAGACCATCTGGGTGATGATGAGGTTGGGATAAATATAGAGGGGGATATTCACAAGAACGTGCGATAAACATCGCCAAAATATGTTAACGCAAGTTTACACATCGCCGTCTATCGCGGGAAAATAACTCCGGGTTAACGTCGTATTTTCAACACAGCGGTAACAAGCGATAGTCTCCCGATAACGCGTCAAATGTACGCGATAACATTACAAAGACGGCGATGAAAATCCAAACCCGAACGCGAAAAAAGTTGCGATGGGCCCAACCGCGATAAGACAATCAGCGAAAAGCAGCGCTAGGCCTGCAATTCACACACATCAGGCGGGAAAAACAACTACAAAAGCAGAAAAAAAAAACACAAACAAAAACCAAACTACAGCGAAGCACAATGGAGGCAGCCGGAGCAGGTACAGAGGACGGCCAGAACCCCACAAGCCCCCCGGAGGAGCAGCCTGGGACCTCGGGGACAGGGAAAGGCAAGGACAAGAAGAAGAGGAAGACGAGGTTCAGTCCGCAAGAAAACAGGATCCTGATCACGGAGGTGATAGAACACCACAACAACTGTTCGTCACCTCCACTGTGTCATTGGCAACAAAAAATGGAACATGGCAGTCCATCGTGGACAAGGTGAATGCAGTCGGAGTGCTGAGGAGGACAATGGATGAGATCAAGAGGCGCTGAAATGATGTGAAGCGCAAGACCAAGCATAAACTCGCCAACAACCAGAAGGCAGCAATGCAGACTGGAGGTGGGAGTCCAGCACCACAGGAGGAGCTGTATGAGATGGAGGAAATGGTGTCCACAGTCATCAGTGTGGAGACGGTGGCAGGAGTTGGGGGACCAGACACTGCTCAACATGACCCGACACAACAGCACAGGGTGAGTAACGACCAGGGACTAGGGGGACGGGGGGAGATGGGCACAATGGCACACATGCACAATCAAGCGGAGCACAGTGCACACCCACAATAACTCTGGATCATGTCCCTGATCCCCTTGGCACACTGCAGCACACATAGCAACAGCACATAGGCCCCCGTCGACTATGTGCCCAGAGGAGGCCCACCCACACATCACTTATCTCACAACCAACCCATGCACATGTGCTGAACCCAGGAAAGCTGCGGGTCCGTGAGCCACACTGACAATGCAAGTGACACTGCATGACGATTAGCATCGCTACAGTCCGATCATCATGACATGGTGCACGCCACCACACTGAGGTGGCTGAGTGTGGACCACATCCGTAAATGAGCAGGTCACACTCTGACACATCCACCTGCACAAACAACCCCTGACGTCAACAACACATCTGTAGACAAACCATGCCCCAGAGTCCCAACTCCCACCAAGACTCAAATTCACCCAAGTCTGCAACATCTCAGCACTGTATGGGCACAGAAGTCAAAGGCACACCGCCTGAAAGGGACAAGGGGCAGCAAAATCAGAGCTGCAGGGGCAACTCTCCCAAAATGCAGCACACACACATGACATTCAGAGCACATCAGCATTGACAACAATGTGGTACAAACTGCAACACGTTTACAACAGGACAGAGGACACAACAGGTGCCGCTTGTGTGTAGAAAGTGGCCAATCACATTTGGCATAGCAGGGAAATGTGAGATGTCAATGTACAAGTACAAACACATATCCGTGATGTTGTCGAAATGTCCACTGTCCCGCATCAAATCGGCTTCTCCTCCTAAACAGTCACAATGTACATTGTCATGCAGTCTGTATGTGAACTTGTACAATGCGTCAACATACATGTGAACACAATGTAATACTGTATCTCCCCTTCACATTGTAGAGGGAGCATCAACATCGCCTGCAGAGCAGCCCCAACAACTCTTCACTGATGATGATTAGGACATCCCCAACATCGACACCGAAGCCCTCCAAGTCCTCATTGACAGCTTCGGCACCCCACCTCCAGGAGCAGGGCAGAGCAGCTGCATCGAGGAGACCCCACCCCCTGCTCAGACCACACAGCAGGAAGCACCTACCACCCCGGCTGTCTCCCAGGACCCCCACGAACAACACATGCCCTTCCAACGCCGTGTGTTAGAGGGCCAGGAGAAGATGGCTGATCAGGTGCGGGTGGGGTTCGACCTCATGGCAGCCAAACTTGATGCCATACATGGGTGTCTGATTCCCATCAGTGACCACTTACAGTCCCTATCGGACACCCACAGTCCGCTCCATGCTCTCCAACAATCCATGGCTTTCATCGCTGGAGTCATGATACTGAGACAAGAACAACTGTCCAGTCAGAGTGGCTCCAGCAATGTCAGCCGGGAGTTGGACATATGTGGGGGCTCATGGAGAACATGGAGCGGATGCAGGCGGAAAGAATGGCTGCCACGGCTGCACACCAGCGAGATGTGGCTGGGTTCTTCCATGCCCTGCAGCACATCGTCATGGCATTGCTGCCTCAAGGCCTGGCGCAGATGAATGCTGCTGCTGCTTCTACATCCACATCTCCGCCCCCTGATGTGTCAATGCCTCACAGTGTGGCAGGCAATTCACCTCCGGCCCCTGATGTGTCAGTGGCACACAGTGCGCCAGGCAATCCACCTCCGGCCCCTGATGTGTCAGTGGCACACAGTGCGGCCGACATTCCACCACCACCCACGTGTGAGGCGCATGTGACATCAGAGGACGAAGATGCGAGTAAATCAACCTCACTGGTAAGGAGGAGGCAGTAGCATTCATCTCCGCCATATGGCCTGTTTCTGCCTGGTTCTGCCCTTTGCATCATCACCTTCCACTGTCCCCGGATACACTCTGCGACACTCACCTTTGACCTCAACATGGACTGCCATATTCTGTTTGGTTACCAATGACACAGCGATCAGACTGCGGACTGAACTCTTCCTCTTCCGATGTACTTGTCATTCCCTGAAGGATTCTGGCTGGCCCTCCACGGGCCAATAATGTGAAGTGGGGTTTGCATGGCCCTGTACTGCTCCAGCTGCAACACTCCACTGGATGTGCATTAAACATTCAGAATCGCACAGATGTGTCATGTCTTTGATCATACAAGTATGAAAGTACGGATGAATGTAGGGTCAGTGATTCCCCCTTACGTCCATGTTGCTCATGTTGTGGGACTTGAGTCACAGGGTGCAACATTGCCGATTGCGGTCCATGTGGCGTAGACACTACAACAGAGACACAAGCATCAGTTACTTCCTTGTCCAGCCCAGAACTGAAGCACGCCCAGAGCCCCGGGGTCATTGTTCCCACCCCTACGCTGGCCTGGCATACACCAGGCCAGACCACTCCGCTTACGCACACAGGGGGGGATGACAAAGCTACATGTCCCAGGTCTTCCCTGTAGTGATCTGCTGATCACTGGTCTAGTTGTCAGCATGCCACAGCCACTCCCTGAGGGCTGGTTAACACCTGCACCACACCCATCCAGCACAGGCGTCACAGGACATGTGACCCTGCCAACAAAAGGGTCCTAGCACATCACATCCCCCACTGCCGGAGATGACATGATGGCGTCCGCATCCACGGAACTCAGTCATGAGGGGTCCGTGACTTGCGTTGCACTGAGTTGGTGGCACCCACTGGCCTGCGTCCGGCACGGGCCTACCGGCACGGGGCCATGACTTGCGTTGCACAGGGTTAGTGGCACCCGCTGCACTGCGGCTGGCAGGGGCCTACCGCCACGTGGCGATGACTTGCGTTGCACTGAGTTAGGCCCACCTGAAGAGCTGAGTGGGTGTGCAGCCTGCGATGATGCATTGGCCTCGATACGTTGTCCAGCAAATCAAGACTCAAATTGAACAGTGTGACCTGCTGGACCGCAGTGTACGTGCAGGCAGCAGTCAGAACACACATGACTCCACAGTGCTGTGCCGGAGGTTGCGCTGGGAGCCTGTGGCGCGGAAACCAGCGAGCGGCTGAGGAGGTTGCACCGACACGTGGAGGGCCCTCTTGGAGACATGCCGGTGGCGGCACGTGAACATTGAGGCCTTGGTGCACAGGGGCGGGCAGTCTTCGCTGGGCGGCAGGCCGGTCTGGGGACCAGGGCTGGGGTGCAGCAGGTGCACAGGATCGCGCAGGCACCACCGGTCACGGCAGCGGCCTCGTGGCTGGGTGCGGGACGCAGCCATGGCAGACACGACCCTGCTTGCGATGACGTGATGTGCGCGGGTTGGTTTGGGACGTAGCCACCTCGTCTTCAGTGTGAATCTGCCCATTGTAGGTGGTCGGCCACGTGTGTGTAGGCCTATGGACAGGTTATAGCGGAGACTGAGACACACGCAGTAGTCACTTTGGTGGTGGATTTGTGACGTGTGCATTCCCACAGTTGTGAGTTGTAGGATTGTGGAGTTGAGGTGTGTGGTGTGTTCAGTTGGTACTTGCCGATGGGCAGTGCATTACCATTGGTGCCATCCTCAAAGCGCTGGTTGGTGGCGGACTTGCGGACATGTGGGAATCATGCACACTGCCTGGGGAGTTTGCGACGACATTGGTGGACAGGCCACGGTGGTCCACTTTTGTCTGCACATTGATGGTATGCGTGTGGTTGCTGTTGCGGTGCTTGTGTGCAGTGTCGGCAGGGGGCACAAGTCGTACACGTGTGCTGTGAATTGCCCCAACACGTGCGTGACGCCAGCTATGGCGTAGTTCCCTTGCGTGGTCTCAAGATGTTCCTGCGCAGTGTGGGGGGAGTGAGGGGCAGGGGTATCGAGCTGACACACATGGTGATGCTTTCAGGTAGGATGTGTCCTGCATGATGTGACCGTAACAGCAGTTCGTGTGGTTGTTACCTTCCTTTTCATTCCTACGACGGTTACGTCCACGTGAACTTCTGTTACGGTCTTCTCATGCATGATTTATCATGCCTGTGAGCATTCCAATTTGTCCAAGTGCAGTACACTGTACCAGATTAGGCATGTGACTATACGGAAGTTTGACCATTGTCACCATTTCTCCCACAGGTTTCTGAAGACACGTTGCCCTGTTGAAGTTCCCCGTTGGGAATGGAACGCGTTGGCTGAGCTTTTCGTTTTGTTTGTTTGTGTATTTGTAATAAAGTTCTGTTTTTACACTACTGTTGACTACTGGACTTCATGACCTGGTGCACCCACATTTCGGTTCCTACGATCTTGGGTCTGGGGCACGGAGGTGTCTAGCACGGCTGGCGTTGGGGTTGGTTGCGCAGGTACACTACGAATTGGAACTATCATGTGGTGCGGATGCAGGGGCCCGCCGTTGCTTTTGTGGACATGCATCCATGACATGTGTGAGGGAGTTTGATGGGGCTGGCTGTGAGACTCCTCCGACTCAGGCAGTTGTTGGTTGGAAGGTACCAGGGGCCAACAGGTGCAGCACAGCCAGCAGCTATGTCTGCGGGGGGATGTTGGTTGTCCGCTGTGTTGGTACTGTCAGCCTGTGGGCAATGTGGGTCAGGATGCGGAGGATGGTTGTCCTTTTGAGCCTGTGTTGGCCAATGGCTTCCTCTGGCGTTGAGTCTCTGGGGCTGGTGCTTTTTATGGTCATCTGCTGTTCTGCGCTGCCTAGGTGGTAATCCGGGGGGGGGGGGGAGTGGTCCGGGGGGGGGCCTGGGAGTGGTGGCGGTGGGTGTTGTGGCCCTCTTGGTTCTCCGAGCTGCATGATCAGTAGCTCCATGGCATCTTTTGGTCTTCAGCTGTGGCTCTGGGCTGGGCTCCCTTTCATACTGCAGGTAGTCGTCCTGCTTAACACCAGCAAAAGGCAGGTGTTAAATCCCTGCTGCTAATGCACCTTATTGCCTGTTCTTGGTTCGCATCGCAGATCTGACTGGTCGTTGAGAATCTCGCGATGTGGTGTTTTCATGTGTTTTTGCACGGGAACGCCTACTCTGCATATCATTATTGTTAGTTGTCGCACTCATCTGTGGCGATGTTTTTTGCGGTAGCTATCGCAGGTAAACTGGTGATGTCGGCAGTTTGCACCTTCTTGTGAATGGGGCGATAAATCTATTGCCACTTTTGCGGCGCTAAAGTGCCGATAAATCGACGATAAGTCCTTGTGAATATGCCCCAGATTCTTCGAGGATCTGTGGTCAAGACTTACACCCACGTGGTGGGGGTGCCCATCTGATACTACATATTTATACATTTCAACCTTTCTGTGTTTTTGTACAGTATATTTGAAATTTAAAGTTTCAAATGTAAAGTTTAAAGTTAATCTTTTCAATAAAATGCCACTGAAAACGTTTAGCAAGATCTAACAACTCTGGTGGTTGGAAATCCTTTCCTCACCTGAACATTTGTAATATGTAGCGAGAAAATGCTTCTTGTGATACTGTTCATTATCTTAATAAATCTCCTACCGTCTTTGTCACGTCTCCTAGATATTGATAATTAGGTATGATGAACAGTGTCTTCTTTCTTTCAGCTCCTCTATGTATAACATCTTCCAGTCCCCTCATTAGCTCTCCTCTCTTTTCAAGTTTATATTAGCATGGCGATGCTCAAAGGAGAGCCTAGTGGGGTAAGTGAGGTTACGCTTCGCACCTTGTAGAGGTTTAGTCGTTGAGCTTAGGGTGTCATGTTCCCCAGGGTTGTCAGGAGTCTGGTTTTCTGCCATCCGTTATGACAAATTTTAGTACATTTAGCTCATGCCACGGTTTTCAGAGAGGTTTGACAGAACACTACGAGAGCTACCAGCAGAAAACTGATTTGATAAAATTGATGATACCGTGTGTAAAAGTTGCTTTTAATTACCTTTAGTACCCCATTGTTCATGTTCTCCACGTTGGTATGCACTGTCAATTACCTGCCCCTCAGTCAACGAAACATTGTATGTTTGTTCTGTGCTTTTAAATCTGGTTACGTAGTTCTTCCTTACTATACTTGCTATACTTTAATACTGCATCTGAGCATTACGTCGGTGCCTGTCAAATGTGCTGTCATAGCTGTATTGTCCAGTCCCCTACATGTCTCTTTCTCTTAAATATTACAGCATATAACAAAAAGCTTCCAAATCCAACCTTATGGCATCCGGCTTTGCTTGAAATAATGTATTTGACTACTAAGAAAAGTTAACTGTATTATTTTTACTGATAGACAGTTCTCTATGCAATCATCTTATCTTTTTTTTTGTCGTACATCTCTGTTATTCACTTGAGGGCATCTTTATGAGGGCCTTGCGTGATGCTTGCACCACGCAGTGTGGTACACGCACGACGCAAAGCCCCAAGACAAATTTATGAAGCCACACAAAGCCACTTTGCGAGGCTTTGAATGGCTTCACAAATATGGAGTAATGAAACACTCCAACCGCTGCGTTGCCTTACTCTGCGCAAGGGAGGTGTTCCATGGCCATGGGCATTGCAGTGGGTGTTCCCACGAAACATGGTTTTTGATGCATTCCCAGATTTACAAGGACTTGTAAACTTGGGAATGAGTCAAAATTTTACGCCCCCCCCAGGTGAGGCATAACAATGAGAAATACGTTTATTTCTCGTTTTTTCCTCTTTCAAATTGTGCTGCATTCTGCAGCACACATAGAAAGAGGAAAACGCCCTTATGGATTGTTTTTGTGCAGGAAGGTGCCCCTTCCTGCACAAAACAATCCTGCCTGTAATACAGTCACCCTTGCACCATGGTGCAAGGGTGCCTGTGTTAGTGCTAGCCTGCTGAAATGGTGCCAGCACAGGAGGAAAGTACAGGAATGCATCATATTGGATAAATACGGTGCATTCCTTCCATTAGCCTGTGATGCAGGGCAGCACAGCAAGGCAACTTGCTGTGCTGCCCTGTGCCACCATTCTAGTAAATATGCCCCTTGGTATACAAACTTAATTTAATCTTATATCATTCTACCAAAGAAGTAAGAGTCACTTATGTAGGAAAGTGCCCCTTTTTGCATGGTTGCCCCCTACTTTATGCCTGATGTTGATGCTCTATGACAAAGTGTGCCCTGGGTTCCTGCCAACCAGGTACCCAGGGCCTATGTTCTTTCCCTAAATCTGTACTGTTGCACAACCAAATTGGCAACACCCTGGCCACATGTAAGTCCCTTGTAAAAAATACCATGGGTACCAAGGGCACTATGACCAGGGAAGGCCTCAAAGGGCTGCAACACATATAGTGCCACCCTTAGAGGCCCTGTACCCTGACACACACACACTGCCATTGCAGGCTATGTATTTTGGTGCAGAACAAAGAGAAGAGTCAACATGGCACACCCCTGTGTGCCATGCCTGCTACCCACTGCCTATGGCATAGGTCAGCCACCCCTCTAGATTTGTGCACTATGCCACTGGTGACGGTACAGGTGCATGAGCCCTGTGCCCCTACAATGTCTATCCATTCATAGATATTGTAAGTGCAGTAAAGCCATAAAGAGTATATGGTCTTGGAGTTTGTCATTATGAGCTCCACAGCTCCATAATGGCTTTACTGAAAACTGGGAAGTTTGATATCAAACTTCTCAGCACATTAAACCCACACTGATGCCAGTGTGGGATTTAGTGAAAAATGCACTTAGGGGGCATCTTAGAGATGCCCCCTGAAAAACGCCCTGACTCTAGTGTCTTGGCTGACTGGCTGCTTGACAGCTTCCACCCCCAGACATGTTACTGGACCCCTGGCTCGAGAGCCTCCTGCTCTCGAGGTCCTGAAACAAAGCACATCCTGGGCAGAGGTGCCAAGCCTCCTCCCCCAGGATGGGCAGGGTCCACGAAGGGGAAGCTTCAAATGCTTGCCGCCTTTGTGAGCTGCCCCAGCCATTTGCTGATCCCAGCAACTGACCCCCACCGGTTCTGTCCCCCACTTTGGGTGGGAGAATTGGTGGGAAAACCGAGATAGGAGGAGAGGTGTGCCCACCTTTGCCAACCCCACCCCTCAGGTGGGGGAGGCTAGGTGAAGCACAACGCTCAGTCCCGCCGTCTTGAAGATGGGGGACCCAGCCAACCAGAGTTAGGCTCATGCCCCCTTCCACTGGAGGGTGGTATAATAGGGGGTGTACCCACCCCAAGGAAGGGACCCATTGGTCCCAACCTGTACCTACCTGAAACACCCCTAAATCTAGTATTTAGGGGCAACCCCAAACCTTGCCTCTTCAGACAAGAAGAAACAAGAAGAAGAAGGCCCGAAGAGCCGTGCTGAAGGAAGAAGAGGAGGACACCAACTGACTTGACCCCAACCCTACCGTTCTGTCCCAACCTCGACCTGCTCCAGCGGATTGACGGTGTGTCCTGCAGCCAGCAGCCCCTCAGAACCCAGAGGACCTGCCCTGCCTTCCCCAACCAGACTTCTCCAGTGAGCACTGGATTTGCTCACCAACAGACACTGGCTCTGGCCAAATCCGCGAGTCTGTACCACTCTGCACCCAGCAACCTCAGCCCGAGTTCAAGTGGCCCAACACCATGAGGAGGTCTCCCCGGCAATCCTGACCTGGGATCTGGTGATCTCTGACCTACCTCAAGTCTCCCGATGATGCCTGCAGCCCCTTTCTGGTGGATCCCCCGACCGGAGGCGGTAAAATAACCAGACGCCAAAAGACACCCCTGCACCCGACACCCCACGGCCTTGGGCGGACCAACCGATGGTGTCCCAGCATCCCACAACATCTCAAGTTACCTCTCCAACCGATGGTTGCCTCCAGAAGATCTTCGTACCTGAGCCTGCAGTGTTTGTCCAAACCGGAGAATCCCCATTGAAAGTCACAGGGCACCCGACTCCAAAACAGCACCCTGCAACAAGCCACCCTAGTGCCGCTGTGGGTGATCCTTGGGTGCTTACTTGAACCCCCTTTTAAGCCCTGAGCTTAAGTCCAGGAGCTTTGCTCCCTCAATCTTGTGGCCTGCTCGTGAGCAACCACCAACCGGAGGTCCCCATCCCCCATTAGATAACATTGGGCCTCAGCACTCTGCACCTGGCCACCCTAGTGCCACTGAGGGTGCTTTGAGAGTGCATCCTTGACCCTGGGGAAACCCTTGTTCTAACCCCAGAAACCCAACTCCCAAACCCAAGTACTTACCTGTAAACCGATAACTCCATTTCCTCCCATAGGATTGCATTGACTGCTTTTCTGTAAAAAAGGTGTGTGCGGAGTTGGAAATTCTATGAAAAATCATACAAGAGTGTTTTGATAACAAATTGCATGACTTACCTTTATCCAGGAAATGTCCCAGTGTGGTATCTAGGTGTACCACACTGAGTAAGAAAAGTAATCTGAAAAGTAACTTAAAAAGTAATTTCAAAAGTAACTGAAAAGGAATTTCAACTGTTTATGAACAAATGGCTTACCTGTAACCAATCCAATTGCATTCAACTGCATTCAAACTGTATTCAACTGCATTATTCTTGCAAAGTGCTATTACACTTACCTGTACCAGGCCCGGCTAGGTTCTAGAAATAAAAATGCAACTAAATAATATTTTTATACAAACAAATTGGTCTGAGTTCATTCTTGAGTGTGTGACATCATTTCTTGTCTGAGTGTGTACAACAAATGCTTAACACTACCCTCTGATAAAGCCTTACTGCTAGCCCACACTACCACAAATAGAGAGTAAGGTATTATCTACTTTAGCCTCTGCCTACCTTTGGGGAGAGGTGTGGTGCCGCGGCCAGGGCGACTGACGCTGGACACTGGGGATCACGGTTCAATCCCTGGCTCCGGTGGCAGGGGTCTGCCCAGCACCATGCAACTCTGGGCAATAGCTCGCTTAATCTTCCCAACGGCCCCCAGCGCCGAGATACCCCTTCGGGGGTGATTCGTGCGCTATACGATTTACATTTACTGGATTTATACCTCACTTTAGTACAGCATATACAGAGCCAGCTTCCTACAACTTAATATTCAACTTTTTTGTGAGGGGAACATACCTACCATATAATACGTTTTTGTCTCCTCAACTAACTGAGAACCATTTGGGCACCCTTTACCATCAACACATTATTCAAAAGTTGATTTTTCAAAATTACAGTTTTTTTACACTTAAAAATGTCTTTCATGTACACAGAACATGTCTGATCAAGCAAAAGAGGAAGTTACTGTGAACTTGTATGTAATTTTCTGAGGAAACCCCTTACAGGAACAGAACATTGTGAATAAATGAAAGCCCAGTGGGTACATTGACCCTACTTAGTGGGAGCATGCTACATACTGTTTAGAATATAAGATGGAGGTACAGGACCTAACTCAGGCATGCCACGCCCATAGGGCTGAAAGGGCTTTACCCCACCCCCCTGTCGTGTTTGTCAGCCTGAGCTGCGGCAGCTTTCCGGACGCACACACACAGTTCTTGAGCTGCTTTGGTCTGGCTGGTCTGGCGTCTTATCTCAGCCTCACCGAAGTATTTCATAGGGATTTAAAAGACCCTTTTGTGTTAACAAGGCTATGTTGTTTTTTATCGTTTCCTGGAGCCCCTTCATCTCCACTCTGCCTATTCCTTACATTTGCAAATTAATTTTGCTTCCAAAGTGTGAGAATGTATTTCCTGAAAAATTACCTTAGGCTTTGTTTTTTTGCAGTTTTATATAGCTTGAACTAGACCCGAAGGTATTGAGGCACTTTACCTGAGCCCCAGTTACATTATACAAGGACACATTCATTTTTGAAGACACAGGAAGATTAAGTGATTTGCCCAGAATCACAAGATCGTGAGCTGGATTGAGACTTGAACCTGGTTCACCAACTCAAAGCCAGCAGCTCTGCCAGTTATACAACATCCTTTCCAATTTCAAGACATATCAATATATGGTGAGCAGTCAAAATATCGAAAATAAAATATCGAAATACAATAATATCGAAGTTAAAATATCGAAGGGACAGAATATAGATGTGAAGAATATCGATGGACAGAATATCGACCCTAAGGTAAGTAATATCGAATTTTTTAATATCGATGTAAATAATATCGAAGTTAGTAATATCGAAATCAAATATATCGATGTTTCTAATATCGATGTTACTAATATCGATATTTGTATTATTGTTATGTATTTTGTTATGTTTTTAGTATGTATGTGTTATCTGTGTTTTTGTTAAGTGTTCTACTTGTTTAAAAATATATGTATACAATTTTTATATGTTAATACGTTTTTTTAAGTTATTTTTTTTTTTGTACTGTAGCGGGTTGTGGGTTTATAGGGGAATAGGGTGGGAAGTAATTTAATTATACTAAATTAATTATTAATTTTTAGGAATTATAAATAAATTTTAATTATATTTTTGCGTTTAAGTTCTGTAGCGGGTTGTGGGTTTATAGGGGAATAGGGTGGGAAGTAATTTAATTGTAATTAAGTTATAATTTATTTTAATTAATTGGTATTGATAATTATATTATTGTTAATTAATTAATAATTGGTAATTAATTTGTATTAATTGGTTATTAATTTTTATTAATTGATTAATTGATTATCATGTAATTTAAATGTAATCAAGTTAAAATGTATTTTAATTAATTGTTATCGATAATTATATAATTTTTAATTAATTAATAATTGGTAATTAATTTTTATTAATTGGTGATTAATTTCTATTAATTGATTAATTGATCATCATGTAATTTAAATGCAATTAACTTATAATTTATTTTAATAAATTGGTATTGATAATTATATTATTGTTAATTAATTGATAATTGGTAATCAATTATTATTAATTGGTAATTAATTATTATTAATTAGTTATTAATTTTTATTAATTGATTAATTGATCATTATGTTAAGTGTATTATTTTATCATTGGAGTGTGTTGTGCGTTTATAGGGGAATACTTTTGGAAGTAATTGAAATCTAATTAAGTAATTATTAAATTTATATTTGGGTATTGATAATTAATTTATTGGATATTAATTATTAATAGGTAATTTTTTAAATTACAATTTTTTGGCTCTAAAAATTAATTTATTGTTGTTTTATCATTAATTGGTAATTAAATATTATTAAATATTATTTGTTGATACATTTAATTAATATATTAAGAATTATTTATTAATTGGTAATTAATGTTTAATTATTATTATTATTGGTATAAAAAGCATTTAATTGTTCAATATTAGTTAATTGGTAATTAAGATTTAATAATTTATAAGTTTTTTGTTATTAAAAATATTTTATTATTAAATATTTATTACTTAGTAATTAATATTTATTAATGATTATTTATTGGTATTTATTATTAATTTATTGTTAATACATTTTCTATTGGTAATTATGTTTTTAATAATTATTTATTGGTATTGGTATATAGTTTAGAGTTATTTAATAATTCATTAATTATTTTTAAAAAAAAATGTATTTATAAGTATGTTATTTGTAACTTCTACGCTATCCAACACTTTCCCTACTGTTGCACTCTCTGGAGTTGGAATAGTAATTTTTTCCCTACGATATCCAACACTTTCCCTACTGTTGCACTCTCTGGAGTGGGAATAGTAATTTTTACCCCTACGCTATCCAACACTTTCCCTACTGTTGCACTCACTGGAGTGGGAATAGTAATTTTTACCCTCACGCTATCCAACGCTTTCCCTACTGTTGCACTCCCTGGAGTGGGAATAGTAATTTCTACCCCTACGCTATCCAACACTTTCCCTACTGTTGCACTCTCTGGAGTTGGAATAGTAATTTTTACCCCTACGCTATCCAACACTTTCCCTACTGTTGCACTCTCTGGAGTGGGAATAGTAATATTTACCCCTACGCTATCCAACACTTTCCTTACTGTTGCAGTCTCTGGAGTGGGAATAGTAATTTTTACCCCTACGCTATCCAACACTTTCCCTACTGTTGCACTCACTGGAGTGGGAATAGTAATTTTACCCTCACGCTATCCAACGCTTTCTTTACTGTTGCACTCCTGGAGTGGGAATAGTAATTTCTACCCCTACGCTATCCAACACTTTCCCTACTGTTGCACTCACTGGAGTGGGAATAGTAATTTTTACCCTCACGCTATCCAACGCTTTCCCTACTGTTGCACTCCCTGGAGTGGGAATAGTAATTTCTACCCCTATGCTATCCAACACTTTCCCTACTGTTGCACTCTCTGGAGTTGGAATAGTAATTTTTACCCCTTCGCTAACCAATACTTTCCCTACTGTTGCACTCTCTGGAGTGGGAATAGTAATTTTTACCCCTACGCTATCCAACATTTTTCTTACTGTTGTTTTTTGGGGGTTGTAATAGTAGTTTTATTTCCTACGCTATTTAATATTTTTTGTATTATTTTAGTTAATATAGGGGCACATTACGATACCCGGCGTAAATAAATCCGCCAGGCATGGAAGCGGCAAAAATCCGCCCGCACACACCGCCTGAACACCGACCACGCCATTATGAGTACACAAACCGAAAACCGCCATCGGCGGAAAAATCACACAAAATACCGCCCGCCATCGTCCGAGTCGGAGTCAAACCGCCCGCCACGGACGGAAACACGCACGACAACACAAAACCGCCCGCCCACACGGCCGACACACCGCACGTGAAATTACGATCACACCGCCATGAGCGCGGAAAAACAACAAATATACCGCCCGCCAGCGCAAACAACGCCGATGAGAATCGACACGGCAGAAGCCATGGCGCCCACGTACCTGCACAGAAACCATCCGCACACAAAACCAATAGCACACAACATGGCCAACAAGTCCACACAGCAAGGCACACACAAATACACAAGCACAGTACACATCCCGAAAACACCCCCCGGACAAACAAAAAATACAAAGGCCAGAACCCCAGACACAACACACCTGAAAACAACAGACCATGAGGACACACCCACATAGGTGAGTACAAAAGCAGCACTCCCACAGACCACAACCCCTTGCTACATTGCAAACCAGAGAGGAGAGGAGAGGACACAGTGACACAGCAAGGACAGCAGCACACCACAGAAACGCACACATCACTACCACCACCACCACCACCACCACCACCACCAAACACCACCACCACCACCACCACCACCACCAAACACCGGCACCACAAACCCCCTGCACATTACACAACACACACCGCACCAGCACCACAAACACCATGGCACCACAAAGGATGCCCAAGTTCACGCCCATGGAGCTGACGGTCATGGTCGACGAGATCATCAAGGTGTACCCACAAATCTATGGGAACATGGTCCAGCACACACCACTAGCCACCAGAAACAGAATGTGGACCCGGATCGTAGACCAGGTCAATGCAGTCGGGACCCTGCCCAGGAACAGAGTCGAGATAAACAAACGTTGGAATGACGTAAAGAGCCTGGTCAAGAAGAAGGAGGGCAAAAACAGAGAGCTGGCTGCCGTCACTGGCGGAGGGAATCCCGCGCTCTTTAAGACCTTCAAAGCGTGGGAGGAGAAGGTGCGAGTCGTAATCCATCCGGAGATCCTCGCCGGATTAGCAGGGGGAGTGGAGGCTGGTAAGTACAAACTAATGTATACTAGCACACCGCTATGTACACACATGCGCAACCACCATGCCACAGCTCCCAGGGACAAACACCCCCATGTCCAGCACACAATACACAACACATCACACGCACATGCAACAGACACTACCACACACAGGCCAAACCGAACAACTGTAAGATGCGTGGGGACATGTGTACACTAAGCCAGCCACGTAACCACCAACAGGTCCCCAAATATGCCAGAAGCGCCACAACGAGCACCCACCACACCCATGTGTCCGCCACAGCTGCACTAACCGACAAGTAACAGGTAAGTGGCAGGAACACAAAGTGCAGTGGGTGGGACGGTGGACAGCCCAAGTACAACACACACCAGGCCCCAGTCCCACAGCACAGCAAGGAGGAGCATCCCCCACACCCCACAGCCACGTGTCAGCCACCGCAGTGCACAACGACAGCCGAAAGGCAGACATCACGGTCCACAGCAATCGGTGTCAGTGGGTGTACAGCCACCCCCACGACCCACTACACCCCCCCACCCCCACAGACCTGCAACATGGAGCACCCCCGCTTAGAGCCATGTGGCATCCAGTACAGTGCACGCACGAACAACTTGCAGGTGGGAAACTGGACAGGGCTGGATTACTGGAGGCATGAGGACCATAACACCACCAACACATGGGACATGTCACGTAGCACACGAACACGCAGCACCGCCCACCGTCACGAACAAGTGAACAATGTGCACACGGACATGAACAGCAGACTCACACCCCACATGACCCATCACAGACATAGCAACACCCAAGGAGCCACGTCTGCATGCACAAGCCACACTGAATATAGTCCCACACGGCAGCCACTGTGCAACTCATCACACACAACCGAAACACCATTGAAGTCCTGTCCATGTAGCCCCCACTGCCTGTCAACCCCACACCCCACAACTACGCCTATGTAAGACAAACAACACTAGACGCAACAGAGCGGAACAACAGAAATGCACACGAACACCACTGAACCCATCAAACTCACAGACACACCATGCACATACAACATACCATCCATCCCATCCGTCAGCCCCAGTCACATGAAAGGCATGTCATCCGCACAGCTGCCACACATACAGCAGTCACGCTAAGACACATGCCCATGACCAACCATGTGCCAGAAGTCAATTAAGCGCACGACACACTGTGAGCAACAACACACAACATGGGCCACACCCCCCGAGCACTGCAGTGATGCACATGGCACAGGGCAGCACGCACACCAAGGAGATGGGACAACTGCAATACGTTGGCTGGCACACAACTATCACTCACTCATAACGATGCGTCCAATGCCATGTCCAGTAACCACAACAGACAGCAAATATGCAGGGCATGTCAGGCATGCACACACCTCAGACCATGCACTGTCATGCTGCCACAACACATGTCACGTTCGGCACCCATGGCTCACAGCATGTACCCCAAAAGCATATCCCCTCCCAAATGCGAATCTGGGGCATGGCCCCCATGTTGCCATATGCGTTCCTAAGCGTTCCATTTGAACCCCAAAAGCATATTCCATCCCAAATGCGAATCTGGGGCATGGCCCCCATGTTGCCATATGCGTTCCTAAGCGTTCCATTTGAACCCCAAAAGCATATCCCCTCCCAAATGCGAATCTGGGGCATGGCCCCCATGTTGCCATATGCGTTCCTAAGTGTTCCATTTGAACCCCAAAAGCATATCCCCTCCCAAATGCGAATCTGGGGCATGGCCCCCATGTTGCCATATGCGTTCCTAAGCGTTCCATTTGAACCCCAAAAGCATATCCCCTCCCAAATGCGAATCTGGGGCATGGCCCCCATGTTGCCATATGCGTTCCTAAGCGTTCCATTTGAACCCCAAAAGCATATCCCCTCCCAAATGCGAATCTGGGGCATGGCCCCATGTTGCCATATGCGTTCCTAAGCGTTCCATTTGAACCCCAAAAGCATATTCCATCCCAAATGCGAATCTGGGGCATGGCCCCCATGTTGCCATATGCGTTCCTAAGCGTTCCATATGAACTCCAAAAGCAAAGTACAAACCAGACCCAGGATGGGCCAGGAGCCCGCATACACCAGAGTCACAATGAGTAGGGGCAAAGCAACACACCCATCGGCATGGCCAATCCGTCCCATGCCACATGTGCACAGCACACAGTCCCATTGCCTAGCACACACAACTACAGATGCCACAGCCACACACTCGCCTCCGGGAAACCCATGTACGAGATTGCACGAACTGACAATGTCAGACGACTAATACATACTTCGCCAGGTGCAACACAATAACAAATCTCATTTTCTCCACAGGTGACGAACTGCTGGACGCTGGGGATGGAGACAGCAGCCAGCACAGCCAGCCTACAAGCCCCCAACGAGGACACACGGATCTGGAGGATCTGTCCACCTCTTCGGACACGGACCACCAAGCTGGCCCATCTGGCGTGGCAGGGCCCAGCCGCTCCCCAGGACCCCTCCTACCCACCAACCCATCATCCAGGGATGCTGAACAGTCCCAGTCCCCTGCTGCCACTGTCGTTGCGGCCACACCCACGGTCATTGCGGCCACTACCACTGCCGCAACCGCCACCATCGCCGCACCGACCACCACCGCCTCCACCACCACCACGTCTTCGCTGGCACCAGCCCCAGCGCAGGTGGTGGCCCGGCCGACTGGATCCACCCTGGGAGCCACAGCGAGGACCGTGGTGTGCAATGTGGCTAGTGGGCAGGGCCGGTGGCAGCAGGACTGGTAGGAGGAGCAGGGTCAGGGAAACGCCAGCCTCCCCTGGGAGCCATGCCCTGCCTCAAATGGCCAGAGTCCTTGGGGCCTATGAAGAGGCCCAAGGACAATGGGCCAGGTCTGCCACTGACACGCGGGAAGTGCTGGGGGTGCTGAGGTCCATGGACGCCCATATGGGCCAATTCGTGTCCCGTATGGACCAACTCGTGGACCTCATGGGCCAGCTGGTGGTGGCGGTGGGGTCACAGGCAAGGCCAGCAACACCACCTCCGCCACCACCTGCTAGGGCGCAGGGTCGGCCAGCAGTGTCCACTTCCCTGCGTCCACAGCCAGTGAGCACACCTCACCCACCACCAGCAGGTCGCCACCACACACCCCCTCCCAAACGTGGAAGGGGCCGTCCGAAGAGGAAACAGATCTCCCGGGAGGACTTCGCACGCTCCAGTCGCAAGTGAGGCAGCCAGCCAGCCTTCCGCCAGCCTTCCTTGACCAGCCACTGCATTGACTTGCTCTACGATCCCACTCCACACAGCCAGCTGGATGGCATGTGTGTGTTGGACTATGGACATAGAACCAGTGGGTACACCCTGATCATCACGCAGCCATGACCGACAGCTCATTGTCACTGC